>JAQIWG010000207.1:0-40823 GCA_034695025.1 Chamaedrilus cognettii
AGGATGAGCGATGTAGGATTGAAAATGAAAGTGAACGGTAGACGATTGAGGGATGAGCACACAGATGACAGAGGAATCGGAGCATGGAGGGAACGTTGACTGGAAGAATGCGGCGGGGGGTGGGAGTGACAATGAGGGCAGGCAATGAAGAAGACTGTCAGAAGGACAAAAAGTGCAATTGTCACGACGTGCAACGAATGGTAGATGGGATAAAATGTGTTGTTGCCCATCATACTACGGTAGTGCAATTTTTAGACGATTTTTAGACGATGTGTCAACAAACGTGATTGAATGAATATGTGAAAAAAAGGCTATGAGACTAAGGCTGTCCCACCTGCTGACGCAATCCTACCTAAATAGAAGGCCTTAGGATGCGCTATATATATTTTAGTTAATTTGAAGCTGCGGGCGACTCACAGCAGGGGAAACTTAGGGGAGACCAGCCTTTACTCTAGAATGGGCCTAAAAGGAAAATAGATACAAGGATGGGGTGCGCCAGCAGGCTAGACCAAAGTCGACATGCCGTGTGGGAGTTGACAGTGTGGACGATAATAGAGGGTAGGAAGGAATTTCTTGTCTGAAAACAACAATGTGCATCAAAAGATGTACAAAGTTTATATTATGCCACGCGGATGCTGAGAGACTGAATTAATTTTATTTTAGTCCAGAGGGGCAGGAATAGAAGTAGAAACTTTTGTTTAAAAATTGATTTTTCTAATAAATAAATAAAATATCATTCTCGGCCAGTGTTATTAATGGTGCTTGCTCATTTTTCATAACAAGGGGCCCCCCTAAAAAAGTAACAAGGGGTACCGTTTCAGTTCTCCCCGACCCCCTTTTTTGGGGGGGGGGTAGCAAGGCAAGCAACAACAACAACAAAATGAAGTTCATGTTCCGTATTTGTTTGGTCATTCTTGGCTGTGAAAATTTTTACTTTCGATGTAGACTAATTCATAGCAGTGCTTTTAATCCCCTGCAGGCCGAGGAACAAAGAATTGACTTGCAAGAGCTCCCCTGGCGATTCGTAAAGGCGACTAAAGAAGGGGAGCTGTTCTGTTTGGGCTCCCTTGCACAGAACCGGAATGTACATGTCTTTGTGCCGCACATGGTCCCTAAAACCACAAAAACAAAAATAAGCGCTACTATGGAGACAGTCAAGCGCTGTTTGATGCTGGTAAAGCCAAGAATAACAAGTGGATTTATTGGCTGATTAGCAATAAATTCACTTGTTTCACAGTAGTGCATTCTGGTAGATAAGAAGAGAAACACACACCGAACACACATCAAAGTTTTATTTGGTTTGAATGGCGAAGTATTTCACATTTGAAAAATACACCTTCTTGCGTTCTGATGCGTTCTAATACTGTAAAAGATTATTTTTTTGAGTGCATGTCATTTTGGCAAATGTTGCAACAAACAAAACTCACAAAAATGACCTATGCGAAAAAAATTATACAGATGCTAGGGTTAGGGTTACATTGAAATACGTACCATGGTACAATACCATGGTTCAATGCCATGGTACATTACCACGGTACAATGCCATCGTGCAATACCATGGTGCAATGCCATGGTGTTGCGCCATGGTACAATACTATGGTAGGGTGGTACAATAACATGGTACTCATACCGTCCCGGGCGTTTCCAAGCAGCCCACCACCGTTCCCCCCACAAAGTTTTCGAGCTTTCCCAAGGAAATCATGGTACAATACCATGGTACCATAGTACAATACCATGGCATAATACTATGGTACACTAATATGATGAAATGCCATGGTAGAATGGTACCATAAGATGGTACCCATACCGTCGTCGAGCGTTCCCACATCGCCCCCAAGCGTTTACATGAATTTATTTTTACAATACCATGCTACCATAGCACAATATCATTTTACCATGGTTGGCTACCATGGTACAATGAAATTGTGCTATGGTACCATGGCATTCTGCTCTAAATTTTGAGAAATTTTCCTATGTTAGGGCATGATCGGCAGGATCGCCCCTAATTTAAGGGAGAAATGCGGCGAAAAAATGCTTGTGTGTGTGTGCAGATATCCTGTTAGCGCTCAAGTGGGTAACGATTACCTGCCTGCAGCGCCACTTCAATACGCAAATACAACGGTTACCATTGAAGTCGGAATCAATGCCAGCATCGTTGTCGCACCAGTATTTGGCAAGACCAATGCAACTGTACGAATTTTCCTGCTTCCCTACACTGGTCAGTGATCATCATCATCATCATCAGCATAATTTATGTTTTACGACTACTTTTCTGTGCTAGCACAGGTTTGATATTTCCCACGATGAGACTCCCCCATATCTCTCGATTCTTTGCCATCTCTCTATTCTTGCCTCGCTCCTTCATATCGCTCTCTACCGCCTCCTTCCTGGTTTTATTTCCACTCCCCTTTCCAACGATCCCTTCTGTCTTAATGTATCTACATGCTGATACCCAATTTTTCTCATTCAAGCGTTCCACATATTCAACCACTGTAGTTCACTTCGACACTTGTCCTTCAATAACACTCCACACATCCATCTCAACATCATTCTCTCTGATTTATCATTGTCCTCTTTAATCTCTGAAGATCCTCCATCTTCGCTGGCCATGTCACTTCCGTATACCAATGTACTTATGTCCCAAACATGACATTAAACTGTGCCCAGCAGCCCTGCCCCTGCTGCCACCAGTGGGCAGATTGGACGGCCAGAAGGGCATCCGGGCCATAAAACTATGCTCCAACAGGCCACGGGTAGAAGAAACATGATCTTATGCTCTTCAAATCAAATCAAATCACTGGGCTTATAGTCCGTTTCGGCGCCGAAAGGCGCCATCGGGGACCTCTTGGCTTGCCCCAGTGTCTTTGAGACGATGCTCGGGTTGGGGGGTGTGTTAGAGATAAGGCGGGTGGCGGTAGGTATGGCGTTTAGCCGGCTTGCAGGCTAAATTGCCGGGTCTGGAGAGGTAGAGCCACAGTTTGCTGTGCGAAACTGTGGACCAATTTGTCATCATCTCCTTAATTGGTTGAGTGTCGGCTTAACTGTTTCCTCCCCCTCTCATCTCCCGATTCCCCTTGTACTGCCAGGGCACGTGAGGGCGTGTGTCCGTGGTCGCATACGTCCAACCTGTGTGCTAGCATGGAAAATGGATGGAAAAAACGGAAATGATGATAATGACGTAGCACACACATTTTGTAGAATTATCCTTCAGTTACAATGAGACACCCCTTGCTGTCAAAATTGGTTCCAGCTTATTGTGATGACTTCAGTTTTTTAATTCGAATCTTAGAATTTTATATTTGTTAATAAAATTATTTTATTGTTTTACAATATAACAGACAAACCAAATTAGCAATAAAACAATATAATAAATATAGTAAAACAATATGATAAATATAATACAACAATAACGATAAAACAATTTGACCGACAAACTAATGACACACTCCAGGTATATATAAATTTCTGATTAGTGAGACGACAATAAATCTATAATGTTGATGGAGACTCACACTATAAAATGCATGTTTTTACATTCTGGTTGCAAATTTTAAAAATATTTAATATTTCATGAATTTGCTGTCGTTTTAAAAACAGTTCAATAGGATATACTCCTATATACGAGTCATGAAATACCTTCGGAATATATAAGACGTCTATGATCGGCAAATTTGATTTAGAAAATGAGAACAAATGTGAGGTGGGCGATGAAAAGGATCTGTTGTCGACAAAAAAATTGTTGGGAAAGCACGAAAAACCAACACTAGGGTCAAAATTATCGAAAACGTGTTTACGCTTGTTTTGAGTGCAGCATGTTTACATGCTGTATCTAATGCAAGCGGTTTCAGCCATAAACTATGGCTGTATTCATACGCCAAAATAGATTTTCTAGGCAAGGTATAAAGGGACTTGTGGTTGCACCGCAATGCTGACATTTAAAACAAAAGGGACCTCTTGTCAAACTGCATATTTTGGTCAGACTTTAAAGAGGACTTGTTGTCAGATTCTACGTTGCAACTCTTAAGAAAGTACGCCCACAGTGTGGTAACGGTTATTATTAAAGTAGTACGTACCAGTATCAGACTTAACAAGAGGTTCCTGTTGTCGAGAATCGCAAGTGTAGGATAGGATATGAGAGGCTTCTATGATTATTAGCTAGTGCCCCATAACGTGACCTTTTTGTGATGAATAAGACAAGCAGTTGTGGGATGTAAGATACTTCAATTATTATTGGCCTATGTCCGACAACGAGGCCTTTTGATTTATGCATGTCAGATTATTATTCTGAACGTGCTAATGAAAAGAACTTTGCTTTCGACAAATTATTGATTATTTAATTTTTTCACTCTGACCAGTGGTGGCGCTACGGGGAGACAACAGGGGACATTGCCCCCCCAAGTGAAAAATTTTGCCCAGCACTTTCCCCCCCCCAAATTTTTGTGTTATCTGGCATTGAAGCTATGGTAAAGGATGGGAACAGAGATGATTTTGTCCTTGAACTGAGAAAGTTTGCCCCCATGCTTTTTTCCTTGGCTTTCCCTTTGTCCCCAAATTGAAAATCCTGGCGCCGCCACTGACTAAGCCATCTTGATTTCATTATTATGGTTTTATAACCCAATGATTTATCACTGCAAACGAATGAGATCTATTTCATGAAAAATTGGTGCAAATTGGTTAATGGGTTTTGAAGATAAAACAAAAATTAATATCTAGGTCAAGTTTGCCGCCATCTTGATTTTGGTAGAAGGGTTTTATAACCCATTGATTTATTATTGCAGCCGAATAAGACCAATATTGTGAAAAATTTGTGCAAAGCGGTTAATAGATTTCGAAGATATAACAAAAATCTTTATCTAGGTCAAGTCTGCCACCATCTTGATTTCTGTAGAAGGGTTTTATAACCCATTGGTTTATTATTGCAGCCGAATAAGACCAATTTGGTGAAAAATTGGTGCAAATCGGTTAAAGGGTTTCGAAGATATAACAAAATTCAATATCTAGGTCAGGTTTTCTGCCATCTTGTTTTAGGGTCAGCTGGCAGCTAATGTTTGTGTTGAGGCATACGATTGAGTAACTAATACTTTGTACCCAACTTTGTAACTAATGCAAATAATTTGAAGTTGCTTGTAGACATGTTTAAGCCACCTGAATCCAATGCGTAAGATGCATTCATGCATAAGATCACAAAATCCTATAAGATAACATTACAAAATAAATCTCAGCTAATGCAGCGGAACAATGATTACTTTTCATTCACGTAAATAGCATAATGATCATTATTCCAGCTAGTCAAGGTGTCAACCATCATTTTTAATAATACTTAATGTTAGAATAAATAACTGAGTACAAAATAATATAAATTAGAACAACCAATATCGTAACAACATTGAAGATAATCTACAAAAAATGTTTCTGAAATTGAAACGCGTTTTCCCAAATATTTAGCTTTTGGTAGTTTCCATGCTTACAAAGCTGTGGAAAGTTTATCTTTCAAGATAAAAATCAAGCTGTTTTTTGGTTCTCTTCTTTTTTCATTGCCGAACACGCTGAAGCAAATAACTCATTTTCTCGATTTTTGACAACAGGTCCCTTTTCATCGCCCACCTCACAAATTTTGATTTAAGATTTTTTATATCGTCTTTCAAGCTATACATGTTCTTCTTCTATTTTAAATTCCATTTATATTCACGGGTACCAATGATTAAGATATGTTCAGACTTGTAATAAAAATAACGACAAACGCTTAATTAACCGTTCGCTGAATCCTTCTGCAGGAGGAACCGCTGAATCATGGACTTAAAACTCTGCCTAGAGATTATGACTGTATCTTGAACACTTCAGTTACTCTAGACTTTGGGATTTAAACTCCTCCATTTTAGACTTCAACTTTAGAATATAGATCTGTTCTTATTTTTTGAACGTTTAGGCCTCCTGCTTTTATTCTGCATCATCATTAATCATCATATACGTTTTACGTCCACTTTTTAGTATTTTTATTTGGCCAACGTGAGTAGTAGCACTGTTTTGTCGGTAATGAACAAATAATAGGTGTAGTGCATAGAATTCCAAGCATGTAAAAGCAGTTTGAAGTGTAACTTTCTTTTCAAGGTTACTGCACTGGTTTGGATGGTTACTCTCAGCTTTTGAAAATGGTTAAGTGTGCGTCCTTTATGTGAATAGTTGGCTGGGCGCGGATGGGTTTTTATCACGTGGCCAAACTATAGTCTGCAGATGTGAAGATTGAGTTTTGGATTGCTATACTGGGAAAGCGGAGTAGGTACATTATTTTTGTGCCAGTATTCCCGTCTTTCGGGTTTCTGCACTATGCTTTGGGCTGGGGCAGGCGGCGTGTGTTTTGGCCACATGATGTCATTGTTTCACCATGTCATCATGCTCTTCAAGCAATGACGTGTCACGGATTTTTGTAATGCTCATCGTTCTCGCGACTACACTCTCGAGTAGGCCTGGCAGCTGCCAGCTATCAGCTGCCAGGTGCCAGCTGCTAGCTGCCAGGTGCCAGCTGCCTGCTGCTGGCTGTTCTGGACCTCAGGGATTCAAACTTGTGCTACGTGGCAATCGTTCACATGCAGCCGTGGCGTGTAGGTTTTTATCGCTGCGTCTGGGGTAACTTGCAGCTGTATTCACGGTATAGTGTTATAAAATCAAATGTAACTAGAATGAGCGTTAGATTGAGCGGTTTGTCTTATCTTTCGTGCGAAAGCTCTTTTGGATAGACTCAGGGGTAGGCCTAACGACGACGGTGCCTACGACTGCCAGTTTTTGCAAGGTTTGGATGGTTACTGTATATTGACTATTGTTCCATGGATTTTTCACCACGCCACCGAATCCATATTTACTGGGAAGCCAGCGTGTAATAAATCACCACTACTACTCTCATTCCCACCACTGCTACTACTACTACAGTAAATACTGGATGCTTATTACGCGTTTGGAGACAGTTAATGAACATTAAAAAATATATCTTCTTCTATATTTCTAAAGGTCCACTTTTGAGCCCCTTCAATCGCTATACTTGACTTACGGTACTACTCCTGTTACAATTTTGAACGTTTCTAAGGTTGCTATGGTCACTGTTTAATAGGCAGTAACGTGACACTGCTGTGGTCATTGGGAGACGGGAGTCAGCGCAACTCAACGACACCGTACATTGACTACGTGTACACACGCCGTGGATGCTACTACATCAACAACACAGCATACAACCTCATCTCCTCCAAATCCTCTAACATGACAATGATCTGCATCGAGGACGCGATCCTTAATCTGTTTGTCAACAGCACTGTGACGCGGACCGGGTCAGCCACGCCCTTCTGGTTTAGCATGACCTCCGGCTCTGACTTTGTCTGCTACTGGTCAACGGGCGACGGTTCATCACTCACGTAAGCTAATCATTATGTCTTTTTATGTAAGGCCATGTTTCTTTTTAAAAGTTGGTTGTCATTTTATACAAGGCTAGTTTGTAGCATTGAGTGTCACACCAGCCCTCTACTTTGTTCCAACTACTTTCCACTTTACCTACAGGGTGATCCAAAAAAACGACCCCCTGGGATTTTTTGCGTATGGTGAAGTTGATAGGTCTGGTCAATTTCGTATTGCGAGGAGATCTTGAATTTGTGGAATGGAAAGAGTCTAAAAAATCAATCTGTGATCGGATATAAGCGTGTAAGTGTGGTTTGTTTAGGAAACTAAGTTGGAAGTAGAATGGGTTATGAGCAAATCAAGGATGTGATCAGAATCGGCAGTGGGGAAAGTTATGTGCTGGGTTAGCTTGAAAGTGTCAAGCAGGTCACGGAAAGAAGCCACATAGGGAGCTCAGAGATCATCGACGTGCAGATTGAAGTCGAAATAAAGGTGGTTTTTGACAAGGAAGGGGGTCGGTAGATGTTGAGTAGAATGTGTGGAGCCGTGGTGACAGAGGATGGATGAGCATTACGGTTAGGGCAGACAGTGAAGGAGAGGCATTGGCTTTCAAAAGAAGAATGTTTAGGGATATTAAGATTTTTTCAGATACATTTTGATTGAATGTGAAGCCGACTCCATCACCCTCGCTTTGCGGACAGGGGCAGTTGGAAAAAGTGAACGCGCGGGGAAGAAGTGAGTTTATAATAGCAGGTAGAGTGTCGAGATGAAGCCATGTTTTGGTGAGACAGAGGATAATAATAATAATAATTTTTGAACAATTTTTAAACCGTCGTAACCTGATCAAAGTCATCACAATGGCGCTGCACACAATCCAACATTAAAACAGTCAGGACAATTGCAAATTCATCAATACTCAGACGCATGAATGAAGCCTGTTACTACATGTATATACACCTGCAAAAGAAAATGTCAGTTTCTATGTAAACGTACTGTCCGGTCAAATTAATCACAAATATGATCTGGTAAAGAGTTCGGTTTTCAGTCTCTCCATGAATAGGACCAGGAAGGGGGCTGTCTTGACGTGTTGCAGCAGACTGTTCCAGGCCTGCAGGAGCCGCACGGAGAACCCACGGTCGCCAAACTTAAGCCTGCTCCGAGATTGCACGATGGAATTTCGCAGAACGCAGACGTCTTGAAGTTGCACTGTTTGCAGTTGGGACGGCAAGCGCGAAGAGGTAGCGAAGCGCGCAGTTGTGCATATCCTTGTACACGATGACACAGAGTTCATAAGTCACACGCTGAGCAAATCTAAGCCAGTGCAGCTTGTCGCGTATGAGCGGCGCGATGTGATTGCGCTTGGTACCGCTGTATAAGAGCCTCGCCGCTGCGTTCAGCACAGACTGAAGCCTGTCGATTTCACACTATGGAATACCAGCCAGTACACCGTTACAGTAGTCCAGTCGTGACGCCACGAAGGAGGAGGCGAGTGTCTTTGCTGACGCCAAGGGAAGTGATCGTCGTGCGGCCTTCAAACGACGCAGCTGGTAGAAGCAACTGCTTACTGTGCGACTGACGTGAGTCGTCATCGTGAGCTCGCTGTCCAGGTGAACATCGAGCAGCTTGGCGGAGATGACAGGAGACACTGCGATGCTGTCGATGGCAAACAATGTCACGTGATGGACATGGTGCGCCATTCTCGACGTACAACACCACATGAACTGTGTTTTAGCAGGATTCAGTTTGAGCCTGTTTGATGCCATCCAGGCGTTCACATCAGAAATGCAGCTGAGCATACAGTCTCTCAATGTCGCTGAATTGCGTGGATTGGGCCTACAACCACCGTATATTTCTGAGTCATCCGCATAACAGTGGTTCAATAGTCCATGGCGTTGAATCACCTCATGTAGACCGGCTGTGTACAGAAGAAACGGAGCGGCCCGAATACAGAGCCTTGAGGAACACTGCAGTTCAGGTTGCAGGCCGGCGCCAGGGAATCACCGCATTGAACAGCCTGCTTGCGTCCCAGAAGATAAGACTTGAGCCATGCGAGCGCTGAACCAGTCACGCCAAAGTCAGATTCTAAACGATGAAAGAGAATGTCGTAGTCCACAGTGTCGAACGCGGCGCTGAGATCCAGCAGGTGAGGAGGGAGATTTTTGCCACCATCAGACGCAGCAACTAGGTCGGAGAGCACTCATTGCACAGCTGTCTCAGTGGAGTGGTTGGCTCTGTTGACCGACTGATATTGAGGTAGCAGAGCATCACTTTCAAGATATGCAGTCATTTGATGGCTTATGACGCGCTCCAGAAGCTTGCACAAGAAGGACAGGTTTGAAATTGGCCTGAAATTGCTGATGTTTGAGGGATCAAGGTTCGGTTTTTTGAGTATATGGGTTACTACGGCCATTTTCATGCACTCTGGTATAAAGTAGTTTGTTATCGAGGTGTTGATGCGATCAGTGAGGAAGGGTGTGAGGAGCCCCACGCATTTCTTTAGTAGCCAAGTGGGTATGGGATCAGCTTCTGAATGCTTGGTCGGAGATTTCATAACAAGTTGAGCGACAGTCTCCTCAGTAACCAGCTCAATGGTCATCTGTGTTTCTGGGGGGCAGCAGTGAAGAAAGGCGGGGCAGCGCTGGAGGTGAGAGCATGTATGCGAGAAACCTCATCAGCAAAAAAGTCTGTGAAGTTCTCCGTAGAATGAGGTATTTCTGGGTCAGGCTCTGAGAGTCCCATCGTCGCATTGAGTTTGTAGCATGATCATGCAGTATGACGTCACGCTGTCTGCGCTGCTCGCACGTCACGCTGCGCCGAGAGTCCTGTCGCTTCGTATGCGGCCATCGGACGCTTGGTTCGACGACGAGTGTCGCGCTGCAAAGCTACGTACGAGGGCCCTGAAGCGCAAGCTACAAACATCTGGTGACCCAGCTGATCGCGCGGCTTGGACCGACAGCATCAGGACGATGCACCGCATGTTCAGTGTGAAGAAGGCTGCGCATAAAGCAGACATGATCTCGGCAGAGAGCAGTGATTCAAAGCGTTTGTGGCGCATGCTGAATGCGACGATGGATCTTACGGAGCTTGACCCAGAAACATCTCATTCTGCAGATGACTTCACAACCTTTTTTGCAGAGATAGGGTTTCTCGCATATGCGCCCTCACCTCCAGCGCTCCGCTGCCTGTTTTCGCTGCTGCTCACCCAGACACACTGATGAACTCATAACTGAAGAGACGGTCGCTCAACTTGTAATGAAATCTCCGACCAAGCATTCACAAGCTGGTCCCGTGCCTACTTGTCTACTGTAGACATGTGTGGGGCTTCTTACACCCTTCCTGACTGATCTCATCAACACCTTGATTACTACCTGTACTATACCAGAGTGCATGAAAATGACCATTGTTACTCCAATTCTTAAAAAATCGAATCTTGATCCCTTGGATATCAAGAATTTCAGGCCTATTTTGAACTTATCCTTCTTGTCCAAGTTTCTGGAGCGCGTCATAAGCCATCAAATGACTGCATATCTCAAAAGTGATGCTCTGCTACCTCAACAACAGTCGGCCTACACAGCCAACCACTCCACTGAGACAGCTGTGCTGCGAGTGTTCTCCGACCTAGTGGCTGCATCCGACGCGGGAGATATATCCCTCCTCGCCCTTCTGGATCTCAGTGCCGCCTTCGACACTGTAGACTACGACATCCTTTTCCATCGTTTAGAATCTGACTTGGAAACCTTATCTGCAAAAAAGGTTGCGAAGTCATCTGCAGAATGAGGTATTTCTCGGTCAAGCTCCGAAAAATTCATCGTCGCATTCAGCATGCGCCACAAACGCTTTGAATCACCGCTCTCTGTCGAGATCATGTCTGCTGTATGCGCAGCCTTCTTCACACTGAATATGCGGTGCATCGTCCTGATGCTGTCGGTCCAAGCCGCGCGATCAGCTGGGTCACCAGATGTTTGTAGCTTGCGCTCCAGGGCCCTCGTACGTATCTTTGCAGCGCGACACTCGTCGTCGAACCAAGCGTCCGATGGCCGCATACGAAGCGACAGGACTCTCGGCGCAGCGTGACGCCCTCCGCCCACGGTCGCGAGTTTAGCACGGGAGATCAAAAGTTAGTTGTGAATTTTTTACTACAGCCAAGCTCAAGTCATAAAAGACTTCTTAAACTTTTTTACTATTAAACACAATTAATTTTTTTCTTTGAAAAGCGTCATCGTCGCCGACAGTTGCATATTAAGCCTAAAAATTATAATGTACTGGCTGCCATGACTCGTTTCGCTGAGTCGGCTCACACTGGATCTGCTCTCGATGAGTGATAGGGTGAGATACATGCATGCTGAGATCGAACTTGCAAATAAATTTTAGGTTTACCCTTTACCACTCCGGGAGAAGTCGTTACTTGCAGCTAGCAATCTATAATACAGGGTGCGGCAGCCAAATGTACCTAATTTCAAAAATCAAAAACGATTTCATTTCTCAACGGATTTTAATAATTTAAATGCTCTTTGATAGAGGAAAGATAGGAGTCATTCTTACATAATGAATCAAAGAGAAAAACAATGTGTTTACAGCATGTGTTAGATGTGAGCGCCGCTGTGCTTCAGGCATTCGCTGACGCTCGAGGTCGAATTGTTTATTATCTTCTTGCCAACTTTTCTTGATATATCACATGGATGTCATTTTCAACGGCGCTGTTCACTTTAGCTATGCTTCTTTGTTCATTACGTAGCCTAGATTATCCATGACCCATTTTCAAAGCAAGAAGTCCGGAGAGTTAAATCTGTGCTCGCCAAATACTGAGCTCTGTGCAGCGAGAATTAGACGCTCAAGGAATTTTTGCTGAAGTCAATTCAGCATCAATTTTTTAGTGTGGCGTACAGCCAACCTACTAAAACCATTGATCTTCTCGAGCACAACCTGGACTTGAGGACAATACTCGCGAGAATTTACTTAAAATTGACGATATCGTTCAGCATTCATGGTCATCGTGTTGCCTCGTTCTCAAACAAAATGGACCGAAGATGGTGTCTATTGGCGCCGGGCCGATACATAGCCTTCTCGGTTCTCTCTTGCACTAAATTCTTCCCCCTATGTCATCCCTTAACTATTCTCTTCCCTCCTCCTCCTTCTCACTGTGATGGCGATGGACAGCGGCTGGCGGGAGTTCGCAACGAGCCGCCGCAGCTCAAGCGAATGAGGAGGAGGGATTTCATCCATCTCTCTCCTCTTATTACACTTTTGATCCAGTTTTTCTTTCTTCTGACTATCATTTCGCTCAGTCCATATTTCCCCCAATCTCCTCAATACCTCCTTTTTGGTTAGCTTCTCTGTTCGTCTAGTCTTCTCCATTCTTCTCAATACCCACATTTCAAATGCTTCTATTCCTGTTATGTCCTCCTCCTTTAGTGTCAAAGTTTCAAAACAGTATGGTATCACGGACCAAAATTCACTGTCTTTGCAATCGTCTTTTCACTTTCCCCTCAGCCCTGTAGTGAACAGCTTTTTTCTCTTGGTAAAGTATCCTTTGCCATTCCTCTCCTCGTCCTGATTTCTGCTTCACATCTCCATCTTTCGTAATCCATGCTCCCAGATATTTGAACTTGATGACTTGCTTGACTTTTACAGGATGGTGTTTACGCTGGTCACAGATGAAAATTTTGTTCCAATGCTAATAGATCCTCCACTTTTGAATATTTTCATAACCTTTGTTTTCTTGACGTTCTTTTTGTCATGTTTTTTGGCATATGTTTTACATAATTTTTACTATAAATTGTTATGATTATTAATATTATCATAATATAATTATTATTGTGTGTTCTGACTGCAGCACAACATGGCTGACGGCTCCATGCACAGGGTCCACTGTGTCCTACACCTACTCCAAGGATGGATATTATGGCGTCAATGTGACTTGTAATAACAACGTTAGCTTTGGAACGTATGCATTCACGCAGTATGTCCAGTACCCGGTTACTAATCTTGCTCTGGTTAAGAAGGGTGCACTTGTTGGTGTCCCGTTTTATCTCAACTTCACCGTGACAGCGGGTACTGCGCCCACATTCTTGATCACTTTCAATGGCGGCAGTCCTCAGACGGCGACTTACAACACTCCAAGCCTGACGGGAGCGCTCTCCTCTGCTCTCTCTCAGCCACTTGGCATTTACGTTGTCACCGTGAGTCACTCTTCTCAAACTGCTATAAAAATACAAATATACTGCCTAGAGGACATGTATGTCCTCTTTCGCTCTATGAGCTTGATCAGCAGTGGCTCGTAGCGAAATCATTCACCTTGATCCGTTGCCAGATGTCAGCCCTCTACCAGGCTCTTGCCCTCCAGGTCCCTCCTTAGTTGCTCTGCCCACGTCAGAGACGCCGAAACGGGGGGGGGCAGGAGGGGCAACGCCCCCCCACTCGCCAATATGGGAGGGGCAATCGTAGCTTTTTGCTCCCCCTGATTTTGGATGGCATTTTAAGGGAAAAAGTTCTCGCTGTCAGCACCCTGGAACAGTAGTGGGTGCCATAAAAAAATGATTTTTAGAGCCTTTTGTGAAGAAAAGTTCATGTCAGCACACCACTCCCCTAGCTTGTGAGTTTGGACTGAAGAGGAAAATTAGGAGTTCTTCCTCTTCCACTCACAGAAACGTTCCTCGGCCGACCTCGAGGGTGCCTCCATGTAGGGTTGGGCGCATGTCCCCTTCAGATGTCGAATACCACACGCAGAGCGTCCTGAGCCGGGGATTCACACGGGCCACATGGATAAATATGTACCCAGTAACAAAAAATGTCCAAAATGCACTAAATTTTGTTACGGCAAGATATCTTTTATTTTTAATGCTCGAAAATCTAAAATGCTACCTTAATGTTTTTTTTTAATATAGGGCATATTTGTAACTCTTAAATAAGGAACCCACACAGAAATGACCCACACAGAAAATATTACGAATATCTTTATTTCACTCATACGAGTAGCCAAAAAACATGCACACACACAAGAATATACATTTATCAACACAAAGAAAAAATAGTTAAATATAGCAAATGATAAATGGCACGTAAAAATGCTACCAAAGCCAACAAGATGTTAATCAGTCGTTGAATATCTTTTTTAAAGGTTTTAACGCAAGGTAAAATTAAAATACATCTACTAACTCTAATATTTAAAATACATATATTTGTCCAAAAATTGCAAAATTAAAAATCCGGCATCTCTAATGTTATAAGCAGCAACGTCCATCATATTCAATTGACAATGCGCCCACAAGGAAAAAACAGAATAATGATCACAGTTAGGCTATGTAGATGAGTATTAGGGATGAGTATCAGCTCAAAGCGAATCAGTCAGACACCATTTTGAGACAGTTTAATCGCCCGCGACATCAACTGACTGCCTCGCCCAGGCTGGAAGCATGTTTCTCCAACACCGTGGCGGCGTTTTTCTGTTGCACCGCCAGAGATGCCTGAGGAACGATGTAGGCCACTTTTCACTCATGTGGACCGTTGTACAGCGCCCCAGCTCGCCTACGAACGCCACACCCGCCTGATCTCACGTGCCCAGGGTTTCTGTGACTACGGACACAAAGTTGTGTGAGATGACTAAGGCAGCATAGCGGCGGCAGCAACTTTTAGCTGCTGCTGCCGCTTCCTCCTCCACTTTCGACCTGTGAAGGTATGTATGAGCGTGTCGGAATCGGTAGCATCAAAGAGAAGGCATCTGATCCATGGGACCAGTGTGGCGGCCCAGGGGTGCTTTGTATCTGAACGACTCAGGCCTGGGGGCTCGCGGGCCGACGCTACATTTGTGCTCTGGAGGGCGCGAAGGATGGTGTCTTTCAACAGGCCGGGGCGCAGGTGACGACCGGCCCTGCACTTGTACAAGAGGCCGTGATGCCCAAACTTGTCCGCCGAGGCGCCGCCGATGCACCGGTGCTCGAGCACCAGCGGTGGTCTTGGATGTACCTCTTTATACACAAATTTGTAATTTGTTTCATGGTTAGAATTATGCCTAATTGTAGCGTTACTGTGCTGTCCAACAAGAACGAGGTTTTAAACACAAATCGACATGCATGGCACCGTTAAGAAGTGCCTCTTGACATCCCTATACAAAATGATGCAGAAGTTAAAGACTCAAATTTGTAGGGTTACATCTGAAGTTTGCTCATTATCTTTTTATGACACCCATAATTTCAAATATATCCTTAATTTTGCATCCTCTTTGGTTCAAAGTTTTCAAATTTGATTACACTAGCATTGCCCTTTTCGACGTAGTCAAATTTATTTAGGCAGTCTAGGCCTTCGCTGGCAATTCTTGGATGTACCTCTTTATGCATCGTATCGTAAAATTTAGGGAACTAGCCAATTTTTACAATAAAAACATTGCACTATACCAAATAACGATTAACAGCCTAATATGACAACTTATTCACAAAACAGGCCTATTCAATCTGGACGAAATGAATTATAAGCAGACCCACTCATCTATGTAGGATAGACGTTCCTGAGCGCGAAAGTAGGAACGCAAAATGAGAAAAAATTTTAAATTAGCATTTTAATGTCGATCCAATTTTATACACAGTAAATCAAACGTTGTTATGACAACGGTCATAAGCGTTCGGGTAAATTCAAAAGCTGCTAGGCCTTCCTTAGCAATGGCATGAATTTTGAAACACCACAATTAACTCGATCCAAGCTGCTGATTCCAACCATATAATGCTTTCATGTCACATTTTATTTGACCTTATCTGGGGTTTGCCTCACTTAGGGCCAACAGATTGTGCCTACATACATGTACATGTAGACCTAAGCCCAATGATATGTGTACATACATGTATTGATACCAATATTGATTTTAGTTAATTTAGTTAACTTCCAGTTAAGCGTCCATCGTCTTTAGTAGGATACAAATATTCAAATACATGCCACCCCCTCTGCTGTAATGCTAAAAATGTTTTTTGTTTATTGTTACTTATTGTTTGTTGTTCATGACGTTGCTTTATCGCTGTGAAGATGCAAAAATATTCAAGTTTGTTTCACTTTTTGGTTATTTGGTGCTTCAAGTGTTTGACGTTTTATTTAGCGATGTGTGGATTGACTATTGGCTATTGGTTTTGTCGCTAGCTGCTAACCCCGTGCCAGATAATAATTTATTTGGTTGGCGTCAGGAAGTGCATCTGGCCATTAAAAATCAGCTTCAGCAGTCCTCATCAGGGCGCAAACCTCTAAACCTGTGTGCAAACATGGACATTAACAGATTAGACGATCAGTATGGCGGTTATTTAGTTAGCTGTTGACGAATGACAGCAAGTCAGTTTGGCATCTATATCTACATGTATGATGATCATATCTCTCCCTTGAACTTTTTGATTTGCATGTGTGCTGGATATACATCTGTGTGAAGCATGACGTTTGCATCACTGAAGCAATTACAAAATAGTGTTGGGAAATTTAGAGGGAGGGGCAGATATAGGGTCGCCTCGGGGGAGGGCCAAGACGGGCGACTACCCGATTTGAACTTAACTCTCTGCACCACTCTATGTCACTCAGTTCCCTCTAAGGAGCTGCCGTTTTAGCCATGCCATGCACAGACAATTTTTTGCATCACTGTCACGTCTATATGCTTTTTCATCATAACAGAACGATATTTTTTCTGTATTGTAAATAAGCAGTGTAAGCAGTTTAACAGGGTTTTTATTGCATTTTAGATCTCATATTTGAACTGTATTATTTTTATATTGATATTGGTTTTTAATGAAGACATTACATGCAAAATGGACAATATACTTAACAAACTAACAAAACAATGTTTGAGTGCTATTGTATTATTACCACGTAGATAACATTACAAAATTGAAACATGAAATACAGTATTTTGAAAAAACTAAATGTAAACAGCAATACCAAAACAGCAATAGATAAATCCAGCTCCGGCAGTCCTGATCAGGGCGGGCGAAAACGTGTAAACCTGTTTGAAAACATGGACATTAAGAGATTACACGATAAAAAGGAGGTTAGTTTTTAGTTTTGTAAACAGCAATAACGCAGTTTGCTTGCTTGGTTGACATGTAATTTTTCTTCTCAACTTTCACTATTTGTACCTCTTATGGATTAAATTTTATAAGAACTGGTAAAAGTGTGAAAGATTCATTCTAGCTAATATGGTTACAATTTTTTACACAATGCTTATGGCATATGATAGTTGTTAAACAAATAGGCTGGTTCCCTTAATTTTGAGCCATGGTATACATACCTGCCATGCAGCAATTTGTGTTGTGAATTTGATAACGACGGCTCACTATAACCCAGTCAAATCGAGCTTTGGGGAGCAGAACAAGATAATAGATTTGATTGCTACATTATGCACTATATTACATATTTATAAGCGACACGACAGCAGTCCCAAAAAAAACTGTAAAAAAAGTCCCAAATGTTTCCCTCCTAAAAGGTTGTTTATCATCAAAAAACATCACATACAAAATCTTAGCTGACACAAAAATATCTAGAGGTCTCTCCAGGCCATCAAAATTGGGTTTGCGTTAATTTTTGTGATATGTGACACTAAGTAATTGTCAGGAACACATTAATAATTAAATATTTTAAGGACTCCATCTAATTTTTTGTATAACACGAAGAAGAACTGTCAGCGGTTTATTTTCCAAAGGGATTAGAAGTGGACTGTTGTTGCAGGCTATGCTTTGTGCAGGCTCTTACTTCAACATTTATTGAACTAATTTCTATGAGAAATTCTCATAGAATAAAAAGCTTGATATTCTCTATATTTGCATGTCGTTTCCGATCTTGTGAAGCTTTCATAAGATCGGAAACGACATGGAAATATAGAGAATATTGAGCTTTTTATTTTTTCAAAACCCGCCCCAGCCATCTCAGTCGGTTTCTTCTTATCACGTTACTTTGAGAACTAATTGTCACGATTTATTTAGGAACATTCAGTAAAATTTTTGGATAAAAATGAGTGGATGCGAAGGATAGGTTAAAGTGGAGGGCGGGTATCCATGGCTGCAAATGGTCTCTAACCCCTACGTAAATGGGGAATGAGACCATAAAACGTGCGCGTGTGTGTGTGCGTGTGTGTGTGCGTGTGTGTGTGCGCATGTGTGTTTGTGTGTATGTGGTATTATATGTCATGTATTATATATTCGACATTATTATGTCATGTCTCAGACATGACGTTAAACTGTGCCCGTCAACCCTGCCCCTGCTGACATCATTTAGGCAGGATGAAGTGCTGTGGCCGAGTGGTCTAAGTCACTGGTCACGGATTACGAGTGCGGCACTTGTCGATTCGAATCCCGGTAGCAGCAAAGATTTTGAAGATCACTTTGTGCGCCCTTTTGGCAAGGGTGGTTTAAATTCTTCAGCCACAAGTGTTCCTACAATGTCTGCCAGTCTACGGTGGAAGCACCACCAGTGACCATCAGCTGGGGCAATGGGGCATCACCTTTTCCATGAGGTCCCCGATGGCGCCTTTCGGCGCCGAAACGGACTATAAGCCCAGTGATTTGATTTGATTTGATTCCCTGCAAGGGGCAACGACAGCAACATTATATGTCACTTGAAAATCTGCATGGAGCAGTATCAATTTCAACATAATCTTGCTAGGCTATAAGATCCACATCTCATAGTGCGAAGATTGGCTCTCTTAAACAAGTTTGACTGTAATGCATCTGTGGTATCTACTACGGTAACAGCTACATTTTTTATAATGGTATTGTCACAAAACTGTGCTTTAAATCAAAGTGCCTTGGTATCAATGAGCTGTCACACAAGTTACAAAAAATGACAATAATAGTAATTAATAATAGTGACTGTTTTGTTTGTTATATGGGCTGACGACCTTATCGGGACGAAAAATTGCGGCATGATTATTGTATGTACACCGTGGCTCGAAAGTAAAGGACCCAACGAATTTTTTCAAAAATTATGGAAAGCAATACGTTAAAGTTAATTTAATTTTCACTACATTAACTCATATCGTTGCTTTATATTACCGCCAATTTTTGTTTAATTTCATTCAGCGGCTAAAAAGATACGAGTTGTCAAAGTTGACCTGCGAGAAAACGCCTCAACAAAGCTGGCAAACTGCTTAATTGCCGTTGCATCGCTTATGTAAACCAGCTTATGTTCACGCCGCTGTTTATCTTTCTGATAGCTACGGAATGTTCAAATTTGTCTCACTTTTTGGTAATTCCATGCTTCAGGTGTTCGACGCTGATTTTTTTACGCGTTTTCGTAACAAGCACCATGCTGCTAAATTATTGTGATAATTGACAGCGTGCCACTTTGTCCCCCAGCGCTTTTGTGTCATTCTTCTTTTATATTACGCTCTTTGAGCGTTTCACGTGCATGTTGGAACCAAAACTTGTTGAAAAAATGAAGTGTACATTTGTGGATTGCTAACAGTTATTGAATTTCAACATAAAGAAGATCGTTACCGCTAAATTGTTGATGCGAATAGCAATTAGCAGTTTCCCAGGTTGGTTGATGCGTTTTTTTCTAGGTCATTTTGGCTACTTCTATCTTTTTAACCGCTGGATTTAATTGAATGAAAATTGGCAGGAATAAGAAGCAATGATCCAGGTTAATGTGGTAAAAATCTCATTGGCAACGCTTATTGCGTTCCGTAGTTATTGAAGAAATTCATTGGGTCCTCTACTTTTGAGCCATGGTGTATATGCAAGGCATTCCTTGAATCATAACGACATAAAACAATTATAAATTCAAAAGATTTGCTCTTCAATTGGTGTTCAAATTGTCCTGACACAGGTTCTTGGATACAATCTCATCTCAGACGTGACTATTACGGTCAACTTCACGGTCGATGTGGCCATTGTCAATGCTAGTTCAACGATCTCTGCGACGCAGACAATTACTGACTTTGGAGTGCAGGTGACCGCGTTTGCCAGTACCGGATCGAGTATCCAAGTGACGTGGGCATACAGTGATGGATCGCCGGGTGACAAATATGCCATGGCGCCTCTGCAGCAAGGGGGCATCAACCCGCAGCAGGTAGATCACTTTTGCTAATTTTGTTACATAGTACTGATGCACTAATAATATAATTGATTTCATCTTCAACTTGATTCTCGAAATCGAGAGTTTGAAAAAATTATGATTCAAGAGTTACAATTTTTGGAACGTGCATAATTTTTCTTTAGGCCGCAAATTATTCAGATTTTACCAGCATGTCCTTGAAGGGCAAGGATTGTGAAGACTGCTTGAGGTTGATATTGGTATAATTTTTTTCTAAAGGGGGCTTGATTTATTGGGGGATATTGATATAATTTTTTCGCAAAGTCTGGCGACTACACCTTCGCCCCCATCGCAATCGAGACCCTCGGTGCCTGGGGTCCATCTGCCCTGGAGCTGTGCACCAAAATCGGAGGCCGAATCGCGGCAAGCACCAGCGACCTGCGCTCGACCGCCTTCCTTCGGCAAAGACTGGACATTGCCGCTCAGAGAGGCAATGCGGCCGCTGTGGTAGGGACGCTTGCTGACGGTCGATGGTGTGGGGAGAGGAAGGGGCAGGTATAGGGTCGCCTCGGGGAGGGTCAAGACGGCGACTACCCGATTTGAACTTAACTCTCTGCACCACTCTATGTCACTCAGTTAGCTCTAAGGAGCTGCCGTTTTAGCCATGATACAGACAATTTTTTGCATCGCTGTCATGTCTATATGCTTTTTCATCATAACTGAACAATATTTCTTCTGTATTGTAAATAAGCAGTGTAAACAGTTTAACAGGGTTTTAATTGCATTTTAGATCTCATATTTGAACTGTATTATTTTTATATTGATATTGTATAGTGAGCTATTAGTAGCGAACAGTTGCAGTAGTAGTCTAGCCTATTAGCACTGCAGCACTGCTATCATACTACAGTTTTACTTTTTCTAAATATCCATTGTAATTAAAGCATTTATTTTAGTAACCTTTAAGAGTGGTCTCATTCATTTATCTTTTTATTTTGCCACTTCCTCACGTCACAATATTTTACTTCTGGCAGTTTAACCTAGATCGTTTTGGATTAAATTTCACTGTGTAGTGGTTGTCTAGTTTAAAAAAAATTAGATCAGAATAACTCCTGTGACAATACTAGAATAGCCCCAAAGGTTCCCAAAGGCACTTTTCCCAAGGGCTTTTTCAAAACATTCAATGAATGTATTGAGTATATATTCTGTCTTGTTACTGCATAGCATATCGCTTGGTTTCTCTTGCGGAGACGGGAAATGGCGGAATTAATCATAAGAAGCACACTGGAAAAGGGTTTTTCTGAATATTTAAGGTGGTCAATCATCCCATAAGTGACAACAGTGTGGTCCATTTTCTGAATAGTTCGAGCGGTAACACTGGCTTGCAATCACGAAATATTGCTTGGTTGCTCTTGCTGGGACGGAAACTCCATGCTTGAGATAATAGATCTATGAATGACTATAGTAGCGCGGGAGAAGATGCAAGAAAACAAGATTCAGAATATTCAGAGTTTTAACACTGGCGTCACAGCACAGCATGCGGTTATATTTACTTTTGTCAGATGAAGAGAATGAAAGTATGTTCAAGACAGTGGATCCTTAAATGGTGCGCTGATGTTATTTTACGATCAGATGCCGTTCCTGACGCCTATCAAATAAATAGAACTATGTTTCTCACTGCGGCGCCGGACTTGAACACTGGTCTCTGGGAGTCGCGTTCCGATGCCTTAATAGTGACACCACAGCGCCTCTAATTCCCTCGATGTGGTATATAATCAGGAGAAGTAAACCGCAAAACATTTATTTCATATATTTCGAGTGATAACACTGGCTTGCAACCGCGAAACGCATTATTTGATTACTCTTGCTGAGACGTACGGCCCATGTTTGAGATAATGGATCTATAGATAGCGACAGTGATGCAGCAGAAGTAATTTTTGAAATGTTTCTAGTGGTAACACTATCTTCTGGGAGACTTGACTTCTTGACTACTTGACTTCGAACACACGAAGCGGTCTGATGCGACGATGAAGGGCATCGAGGACGCTCAGGGGGACTCGGGCGATCTGTGGCGGGCGCTGGACAGGACCATGGGCAAGGAGACCATTAGGTTCGAATACGTGTACACCACTGATAACGTCGCAGACTTCTTTGACAACAAAATAGCAACAATATCTCAAAAGACTGCGAATGCCCATATGCCAATCTACGCCGCGGCCCCTCCAGCAACCTTGACGCACTTCGCCAGCGTCCAAATATCACACGTCATCGAGCTGACTGGGTCCACACCGTGCGAACACTCCGTCCTCGACCCCCTGCCCACCTGGCTACTCAAGCAGTGCTCACACCTCCTCGTTCCATACCTGGCTGCACTCTTCAACCTCTCCATCTCCGCGTCTGTGTTTCCATCCAACGTAAAGTGTGCTACGGTCGTGCCACTTCTCAAAAGGGACAATCTGAACGTCGATGAGATTTAGAATGACAGACCGGTTTCCTTGTCCTTGTACCGGTTTCCTTGTACTTGTCCTTCATTTCAAAGCTTCTTGAAAGAGTTGTATCGGAGCAAGGAGTTGGTTATCCTGAGAAAAATGAACTATTGCCAGCGTGTCAGTCAGTCTATCGCGCCGGGCACTCGTGCGAAACGGCTCTGCTACTAATCCATTCTGATTTGATAGCTGCCGCGAACTCTGGAAACATTTTACTCATTGCTATGCTGGATCACAGTGCGGCGTTCAACTGCGTCAACCACGTCATCCTGCAGCTCAGGCGCAGGCCTGAGCTGCAACTTCGGCTTTGCACAGCCAATCACTGACTGGCTTCAGTCGTACCTCACGGGACGAAGACAGTTTGTCAAATGTCACACAGACGTCTCCGCCACCCACGTTGTTCTCTGTGGCGTGCCGCAGGGCTTTGTCCTCGGACCTCTCCTATTCCTCCTCTATACAGCTGAGCTGCTAAAGATCATCAAGGCGCATGGACTGCTCGGGCACGGGTGTGCTGATGACACACAAATATACGGCAGCTGCGCACCGTCAAAGACTGTAGCCCTTCTTGCCAACATGCGACACTGCATCGAGGATGTGATCGCGTGGACTGCCTCAAACAGGCTTAAGCTGAACCTGGACAAGACTGAGTTCATGTGGTGCACCACAAGCCGTATGCAACATCACATATCAAGGCACTATTTATCATCGTCACTGCATTGATCGAACCGCAGATTGAAACACAGCGCTGGACGTCACGTTGGACAGTGATCTTTCTGTGAGCTCGCAGGTCAGCAGAACAGTGAGCTCGTTCTTCTAACTACTGCGACGACTTAAGTCTAGTCGACGTTCATTACCGATCGAGGCAACCAAGACGCTTATCAGTTTGCTTGTATTCTCTAGGTGTGATAACCAGAACGGTTTGTTCGCTGAAATTTCACAAAAACGGAACGACAGACTTCAGCGCGTCCTCAATGCATCCGCCAAACTAATTTATGGTGGTGCGCGCACTGACCACGTCATGCCACGACGGCGAGACAAGCTTCATTGGCTGCGCTTCCAACAGCACAGGACTTACAAGCTGTGTCTGACTGTATACAAGGCCGTGCGCCTCTGGTCACGCTCGTACATCAGAGAGCTGGTCGTTCCTGCCACACGAACTGCTGCCATGGCTCAACTTAGATCTGCCAACAAGCCAGACGCGCATATGACCCTCGCGTGTCCACGTGTCCCTCGCAACTACAGCGAACAAGGATTTTATTACGCTGGACCGTATGCATGGAACAGTCTCACACTGGGCACTCGACTCGCCCCTACACTTGAACTGATTTGCTAGATAATATCCTAAAGATTGCTGCATGTCGATGTTATCCGGTTGGTTATTTTCCAAAATTGCTCAGATTGGAAAGCGCCCTAAAATTGTCATTTACTTGTTATGGAGGCATAGAAAATTAGCCTGCATATTATTATTATTATTATTGTTCTACGGAACAGTGCTGTCTTGTTTACTCTTGCCGAGACGCAGGGAATGAGTCCATTTTCGAGAAAATTGGTGCATAAATGGCGGCGCTAATGAGGGAGAAGTGTACTGGAAAAGGATTTTTCTAAATATTTCAAGTGGTCGCACTGGCTTCCACGTCCTATTTACTCTTGCCGAGAGGAAGAGAATGAGTCTTTTTTGGAGATAATCGAAATGGCAGTGCTAATGAGAGAGAAGCTTACTGGAAAAGTTGTTTTTCTAAATATTTCAAGTGGTAGCAATAACTTCTATGGCATAACGTACTGTCTTTTTTGTTCATGCTGAGACGAAGATAATGAGTCTATTTTTCAGAAAATCGGTGAATAAATGGCGGTGCTAATGAGGGAGAAGCATACTGGATGAGGGTTTTTTCTAAATATTCAAGTGGTAGCATTGACTTCTACGGAATAATGTGCTGCATTATTAACACTTGACGAGACGAGGAGAACGTGTGTCTTTTCGATAACATCCGTCCATAAATGAGGCGGCACTAATGAGGGAAACCTACTGGTAATTTTTTTTTTCTAAATATTTAGAATGGTAACACTGACTTCTACGGAAAAACGGGCTATCTTTTTTACTCTTGCCGAGACGAAGAGAACGCGCCTATTTTTGAGAAAATCGGTCCATAAATGGCGGCGCTAATGAGGGAGAAGCATACTTGAAAGGGGTTTTCTCTAAATATTTCCAGTGGTAGCACTGACTTCGATGAAATAACGTGCTGCCTTATTAACCCTTGACGAGACGAAGAAAATGAGTCTATTTTTGAGAAAATTGTTACATAAAGAGTGGGCCAAATGAGGGTGAAGCATACTGAAAAGGAGGTTTTTAAAAATATTTTGAGTGGTAACACTGACTTCTGCCTTATAACGTATTGTTTAGTTACTCTCGCCGAGACGGAGAGAATAAGCCTATCCGCAAGACAATCGGTTCATAAATGACAACAGTAGACAGCTACAAAGAAAGAAAGAAAGGAAGAAACATATAAATTCTACGTGCATTTATAAATAGATAAGCTATGTAGGCTACACAGGATAGTGATCATTGGATAGGATGGACAGGATGGATCTGGTTAGCAGGCTGGATCACAGATCCATAGATTCAGGGTTTTAATCTCTGCAAGATCGATTAACTCGCCAAATGGTGACTTGAGTCTACTGAGCTCTAAATGAGTTTCGGTAGGCTACATAGGATGGCCACCGCCCCCATTAAATCACGGCTGTAAACTAAGAGGTTGTGATCTCAACATTGTAACCTGAAAACCGAATTGTATGGCAGAGATATACAATTCTGGTCATGACTGAACCTTACCTTACCTTAGGTATATGTGCAACAACCTTCATCAATATGGGATGGAGTTATGAACTTTTTAACAGCTAGGCACTTCTGAGAAGATGAGGATGGCTTGCCCCCTCAGAAGTCAAAAAGAAGCTATGCTTCCACGCTATAGACATTGTTGATTACAGGAACAACCTATATGACAATCTTTGTCTTGGGCTCAATTTAGGCCTGGAGAGGTAAAAGGGTTTAAAGTTCCAAAAACCTACACACAAAATAACTACTACTCAAATTTGTAGCTTTTCAATTACAAAATTTGCGCTTGAAAAGCTATAATTTTGAGTACCGGTAGCAGTTACGATGTGTAGGTTTTTTGGGACTTTAAGCCCTTTTACCTCTCCAGGCCTAAATTGAGCCCTGCCTGCCCTCCTGCCTAGCCCTTGACCTCGTCGATCGTGGGGGCGCCATGAGCAACAGCAATAACCATCTGTTTCCATCTTTGACAGTCTTTGGATATCGTGTGGAGGTTGTAAACTGACAATCCTGTTCAATTGGTTAGGTTTTTCAGCTAGGTTGTGCGAGGTCTTCCTCTGCCGCATGTACCTTCCACCGCCCCCTGTAGGATCGTGGTTAAGTGGCTGCTAGCTTTGTTGGTGTGACCATACAGCTGTATCTTTCGCCTTTTCACTGTTGACGTAAGAGATTCGTGTTGTCCTTTAATTTGAGTTATTTCCTCTGTTACTGATTTGTTTGTGCAGTGGTCTTTATATGATATTTTCGAAATTCTTTTCAGATATTGGATTTCGAAAGCTTGCAGTTTCCTTTCAGTTTCTGCTGGCAGTGTCCATGTTTAGCAGTCATACAGTGTTGGTTGACATAACGATCTCATTAGCCGTATTTTTGTTTTTGTCTTTATATTTTTGTTGTCAAATATAGATTTCGATTTAGCTAGTGCACTAGTTGCCAATTCTTGTCTTTATGTCAACAATTGACCTTCCGTCTTTTGTGATGATTGATCCTAAATATTTGAAGGCGTCCATTTGTTCCAGTGCTTTTCCTCTTATCATTACTTCAGGTTTAGCAGCATCTGTTTCAGCAGAAAGTATTTAACTTTAACAAAAACTGATTTCTATTCCATAGGCTGCACGCGTTTTATCCATCATTGATGTTAATTCAATTAGTTCTTTTCTTGTTCCAGCCATGAGGTCGATGTCATCGCCAAATCTTAGGTTGGAGATTTTTTGGCCACCAATGGATATCGATCCTTGGAATGAATCTAGGGCCTCCATCATTATCTGTTCGAGAAACAGGTTGAAGATGGCGAGAGAAAGTAGACATCCCTGTCTAGTATCTAACTCCAGTTGTTGTCTTGAACCAGGAGCTCAGAGCGTTGTCTATTATAACTGAACTTTCAGCATTCTCGTATAGAGACTGGATGCATGCCACTAGAGTCAGCCCATTGTTGTGTTTTTTCATAACTGCCCACAACCCTTTATGCCAAACTCTATCAAATGCTTTGGTGAAGTCCATTAAATTGTGATGTATTTGGCTATTGTGTTCTCAATGTTTCTCATTCTGGAATCTCGCATTTGAGATTTGTTCTGTCGTGCTTCTGCCAGACCGGAAACCAGCATGTTCTTCAGCGAGTACCTTCTCTATTTGTCGCTTGAGACGATTTAGCAAGATTTTCAGATATACTTTACTAGGATGACATATTAGGCTTATTGTACGATTGTTGTGACATATTCTCAAGTTTTCTTTCTTTGGAATGGTTATGATAATTGATTTGGGTCCACATTTTTGGCCAGGATCTTGTGCTCCAACTTTTTTGGCAAATTTTCTAAATTACTTTGTTTGGAGATATCCTCCGTTTATTAACAGTTTAGCTGGTATGTTGTTGAATTTCGGTGACTTGTCTTTCTTTAAGATCTTTACTGCATTGACAATTTCCTCCAGGAAAATAGACAGATCTGTCTCCTGTTCTTGTGTATTTGAGAGCCTTTGAGGGATACTGGTGTCAACCTCTGCTCTATAATTATACAGTTCTTCGCAGTACTCCTTCCATCTCTCCGCTACCGCCATTGGGTCAGACAGGGTGTTTCCATTTTAGTCCTCGATTAGGTTTACCCGTGTTGTGTGTCCTTTTGCTAGTTTCTTAACGATCTCGAATCCCTTTTTCGTGTTATTGCCAGCAAGTTCACATTCTGGAGTTTAGAATTATTGATTAATCTAAGTGTCCGTTGCCTTACGTATTTCTTTTCGGACTTTGACATTTATTGCTCTATAGACTTGTATGTATGTATATTGCACTTGTAACGCACCAAAAATATGTCATGCAAACGGAGATGGAAAAAACACCATTTGCTTGAATCGTAGGTGCGGAAAGTAATACAGATGCAAATATAATCGACAGATGGTGGCAATAGCCTCGACACTACACCATAGAAACGTTAGCTTGGGCGACTGTCATAGCCCAACAGT
This sequence comes from Chamaedrilus cognettii, assembly GCA_034695025.1. Taxonomy (NCBI): domain Eukaryota; kingdom Metazoa; phylum Annelida; class Clitellata; order Enchytraeida; family Enchytraeidae; genus Chamaedrilus; species Chamaedrilus cognettii. The sequence continues at coordinate 28,129 of JAQIWG010000207.1, forward strand.
CCTGGGACCTGGCGAATTAGATTAGAAGTCAGCTGGGCTGGGATGCTAACGTACGTGTTATGGTGGATCCAGCTACAGTGTGCGCTTCACGAATTATATGAAGGAGAAACCCGCCCCTCAAGAATGTTGAATTGTTTACAGCGCCCTAGAAATGACCTCGGCCATGTTACGGCGCTCAAAATGTAGGCCTGGAAAAAAAGAATAAATAATGAAATTGAGCTTGGTTTCTTGTGAGTTTTTGATATTGGTGTTGTTGGGATTGGTAGTGGATTGGGTATTGGTTTGAGTGTTGGTTGATTTGGTGTTATTGTTCTTGGTGTCGGGTGTTGGTTTGTGAAGGGGGTAGTTGCTGCGATTTGCTACCCTGGGATGTTGTTGAGGGTCGACAGTTCGACCTCATGTAGGCCGAGACATTCGAACCTGTTGAGCAGACATTCGAACGATGTTCTAAGTCCTCAGCTATGTTGTCGATCCATCTTCGTCTTGGTCTGCCTTGGCTTCTGGCATCATGTACTTTGGTGTGCTGAGCTAGGTAGGGCAGTCTTTTCTGGCTCTTTCTGGAGACGTGTCCAAACCACTTGGGGCGTCTTTCTTGTATTTTTTGCACCAGTGATATTTCCTGCTCAAATCTTTGCCTAATTACTTCGTTTCTGATTTTCTGCAGTCTCGGCACACCCCAGCATTCTCCTAAGCCATCTCATTTCCGTGGTCACTAATTTCCTTTCGTCGTTTTTTTCCAGCGTCCAGCGCTGCGAGCCATACAGCAATATTGAGACAACCGTAGTTTGATATACTTTTATTTTAGTGTGTATTTTCACATTTTTGGAGTTCCAGCAGCAGGCGCCTTCGAAAATCTAACTACCATATGTGTAGTTAGATTTTCAAAGGCGCCTGCTGCTACTCCTTTTTTTCTCTTTATTTCGGCCTCACTGCTTCCATCTTCGGATATCGTTCCTCCCAGATATGTAAATTTGTCCACCTGTTCTATTTCTTATCCATCAATGGTAAAACCTAGTACTTCTAATTGCTTCCCTATGGTCATAACCTTGATTTTTTCTATGTTTATTCTGAGACCAAACCGACTGCTTTGTGTTCCAACACTATCTGTCAGTAGTTCTAGGTCCGCCTTGGACTCAGTTGTCAGATCTATATCGTCAGCAAATCTTAGGTTGTTTGTTGCCTTTCCGCTCACTTCAACTCCATCTACTTCATTCTTGAGTGCTCTTGAGTGTAATTGTCACTACAGCTTCTAGTACTAGGTTGAACACGTCTGGTGATAGTGTACAGCCTTGCCTTACGCCGACTGTGGTTTTAAACCAGTCTGTTAGTGTATTGTTGACTTTATCTGCGCTCATTGACTTTTAGTAGATACTTTCTATTAGTTTACAGAGTCTGTCGGGTTTTCCGTATGCTCGTAAGACATGCCACAGCGCATTCTGCCAGATGCTGGCAAAAGCTGTTTGAAGTCAATAAAGCTAGACATTTCCGTTTAGAGAGGCAATGCGGCCGCGGTGGTAGGGACGCTCGCCGACGGGCGATGGAGTGGGGAGAGGGAGGGGCAGATATAGGGTCGTTTCTGGAGAGATGGCCCAGACGGGCGACTACCCGTCTTTAACTGTTCTTTAACTGCATTAATATTTTTCACAGTATTGGATTGTATTTTAATGCATTTTAATGTATGGCAATGGATTCTAATGTATTTTCATGTATTTGCTTATATAAAGTTGTTGTGCAAGGTTTGGTTATATTCAATGTATTTCTCAGATAATTGTCGTATTGTGAATATGTGATCCATTGTACCTGGTCCTGTCGCTAGCTGATAATATAATTATCATCGAGGGTAATTTATTATTTTTGTTGGCGACAGGAGGCATCCAGCTGTAAAAACCCAGCTCCAATACAGCAATTTACCTTTGTTAGCATGGACACGACGTAACAGGCTTGCCTGTAGCGCATTAGGATGGATGCAAAATACAACGCATATTATTATTTTTATAGTGTGTATATAGTGTAATTATAATTTTAGAATTGAAATTCGTTAAATTAATAATATGGGTAGTAATTTTAGATTTACAGAATGATATTTGCTGAAAATGTGTCGATAAATTTAAGTCCAAGGAGATACCTCATAGCAATTTTCTAAGAACGCTGGAACTCCTATAGACGAATCTGCGATCAAGGGTTCTAAATTCTAGAAAAATCTTGTGCCAAGCATTCTATACTGTATTCTAAAGTTTAAGCACTGGTGTGAGTGGTATCACTTACACCCTTAGGGGTTTATCATCATTTTTTTCTCGATTGAACTATCACTTATTTATAATATTAGCAAAGTGATTCTTTTTACCCATGATAGAATATATGAGGAGGTGCATACTTGTACTTGATTAAGCCTAGATGCTGGCAAAGTATTTGCTCAAGTCAATACTATTTTGATAATGCTCTCTGACTATTCAGAAATAGATGTAAAAAAGTTAAGCTGGATGGCTATGAATTAGGTTTTATTCTGCTAAACGGTATTTTTTAACAAGCAATTATTATTTCCCAGGACAGGTTTCCATGAAGAACAAAGCTTGAGAGAGAGATAATATTAAGTATCCAGGTGGCATTGCACATGCCATTGCTCGAAACGAGCTGCTAGTTACAAGAAACAAGTGACAGCCTGCAGATTTTAAGTTACTCATAACCATTTTGATGAAAATGAATCAAACGTCGCAAAGCGTTCGTTTAACAATTTTTAGTTATTTATTTGGTTGTTTCTGCAATACATAGTTAACTTTTGGAACATAATTCATTCTTTTATAGTCTTCGCTGGTTATTCATTCTCATTTCCCATTGCTTGAGCAGGCGATGACTCATCAATTCGCTTACGGTGGTTTGTACAACATCACAGTGACAATCTTCAACAATCTCAACAGTTACACCTTTATTCATCCCCTCATTGTGTATGGCAAAATTGGCAACATCAGCCTCGTCGTGCAGAACGGGCCGGGGGTTGCGCTGGTTGATGGCTCTGCTAACTGCCAACTCGTCTTTGAGTCACCCATGCCTCCGGCGAATGTGCAGGTTCAGTTTACCTTCGGTGATGGCAGCACAAGTCCAGTCATGCCGTTTAGCATGGCTACCGTAAGTCACCAGTTGTTTGGCATAGTGTTTTGAAATTTAGACAACCGGACATCAAGCATGTTTTCAGTATGCAACAAATGTTGTAGAGCTCATGCACTTTGGACTTGTATTACCGAGACTACAGCCAGTATTTACAGCATTTAACAGTTAGTCTGCTGATGGCAAGGCCCACTGCAGCTGCAGTCGCAGCAACTGCCGTGCGCTTGGAGTCTTCGCAGCTAATGCTTCTGCTTAGCAATAAATTTGCTATTTGGTCCAGTGCATGGTTTTAATTCACCTAAACTATAATTTTGTGAATTCTTGATGTAATCTCCTTGAATTTTGCATGCACGAAAATGAAATTTAATCGGACAAGCGCTCAATTTTTTTTCCATGCGTCTCTGCAATTTTCCTAAACTTCTTTTTTTTTTGGGTTTTTTTTTTTTTTTTTTTTTTTTCTGTACAGTTTTCGTACTTTCTGTCGCTCTGTTCGTAAGCTTCTCGTAGCTATATCCATACATTCTGTCGCTATCTCCATAGCTAAACCATATAGACAAAAATCTGGTAAAAAATTTCAGGTTGACACACACAAATACTATGCAGTGTCCAAACAAATTTCATCTAAACTATAGTGGGGGGGGGCACAAAACATTGTGAAAAATGGACTTTTTTAGCGGGACTTAGTGATATTTTGAATCGACCTGAGTCTTAGTCGAAAATAATTGTTTTCTCGCAATAACTTTTTTCTTGAAAGTGAGATTTGGAAAAGAATCAGAAATAAATTATAGTCCTTTCAAGGATGAATCAAATAGAGTTTTGGACTTTGGGCTAAGTGGTTGATATCGAACTCAAATTCGACTCCAAATGTTTAGAAAAAGGTGAAAAAATGCATTTTTTACTCCCAAAATATTATATTTGAATGAGATTTGAAAACGTTCAGTGAAGAAAGCCTGGATTATTTTGAAGGCGAATACAATGGTGTATGTTGCTAGTGTCTAAGTGGTTTCTATAGGACTCAGATTCGACTCCAAGTGACAGAAAAAGGTAAAAAACGTTGTTTGCTCAATGACTCTATTATTTGAAGTCGGATTTGAAAACGTTCTGGGAAAGAAAACTATCCTATTTGAAAACGAATCCAACGGTGTATGGCACTAATGGCTATTTGGTTGACATCGGACTTCTTCACTTTGAAATGCTTTAAAAATAGACTAAAAACGCATTTTACTCAATCATTTTTTTATTTGAGGTAGGATTTGAAAACCATTTGAGGAAGAAAATCTAGCTCGTTTGAAGACAAATTTAGCGGTGCATGACACTGGTGGCTAAGTAGTTGGTATCGGATTCAGTTTCCATTTCAAATGATTGAAAACGGCAAAAAAACGGCTTTTACTCAACAACTTTTTTATTTGAAGCCTGATTTGAAAACGTTAGTGGCCAAAAATTTGAGTTTCTAAACTAATTTAACGGTTTTTAACACCTTAACCAAATTTAAAATTTCTCCCCTCTCCACCCCACCCCACCCCGCAAACTGATTTTAAATTTCTTCCTCTCCTGTTTCCCTACCTGCAAGGATAGTCTCACTGCCCTCCCCATTCCCCGCAATTTTTCTGCGGTTTCCTGAGATTATGTTGCATATAGATAGACATAAGTGTCATTCCAGGGGAGGGGGTGGGTCCGAGACTGTATGACCCTCCAATATTTTGAAACAACAGTTTGGATCAATCGATATTTTAATGTTATACTAACTTAATTTATGTACAACTCAATATTTTAACTTCATTTTGGACTTAACCAGAAAACAATTCGAACCCCCCCAATATTGAGACCAGATTGAGGCCCATGTAGACAGCAAACACTACCATGGTGATTCTGCAGCTTCTACCATTCTGCCTGAGGGGGGGAGGGCATTGAAAGAACGCATCGCTCGGTGTTAATATAGATAAGGCTAGTCTATCAAAATTTTACACAGACATCGGCATATTTGATCAGAACATGCATTCTCGCATTCTCGAGATAAACAGCTGAGAGCATCCCTGCATGGTGAAGATGCCAAATTATGCTTTAATAACTGTCTCTGCCGAGTGCTGAGCATCCTGTCAGCGCCTCCCGCCGCGCCCACTATAGACAGCTGTGTCGACTATGGTGATAAGGAGCAGCTAATTACCGCTGTGAACCTATGAAGTGACCGCGCGCGGGGCATGCGCCGAGAATGCTCCAGAGACCATTAGGCTTGAGCTGACAACTGCCAAGATAAACTATCTGACGACTGGTCGTCGAGAAAGTTAACGGCTCGGAAACAGTGGGCTTTAGCAACATGTCAGGGGGGTCAAAATTGTAATCGGGTGTGCAGTAGAGAGTGACATGGGGAAGCATTTAGCTCCCCGGCCCTTTCCCGAAATATTATGAATCGTTAAAATTTCAAAATAAACACCTTAATTTAATTCCTTTAACCACACCGCGGTTTTACCGCAAACCCTTTCCCCATTTACATCGGGAAACCATTTACGGCTGTCCCCGCGCCGCGGTAAAAACCGCTCCTTAATTGTTTTTCACTCGCTCCCCGCGGAATTTACCGCGGTTATCCACGGTTCCCCATCCCATGTCACGCTCTACTATGGACCTCATGGACTCTGCGTTTTAATCCATAAAACACCTTCTTCGACATCAGGCAAAATTGTTCTATACCCGTGTATTTAAGGTCAATTTCAACACTTTTCGACTTATTCTTCCGCTTTTTAATTTATTTGTTCCGTTTTTTAAAGTCTTCTCATTTTGCTCTATGGTCTCCGCTAACTGGTTCATTTTCACACTTGAGATGATCCCTGCATGGTGAGCCTGTCCGTCATGGTGAGCCTGTTGCAAGCCAAACCATTATTATGTAGGTCTCTCAGTCGTCATGCAGTGTGGCTCAGCATTACTAGTTCGATGCTTATGCTTTGGGTAGTCGTAAGATAGTATGGCTCTCGTCAAGTCGCAGATTTGCGTGTTGGGATTGCATTCGCTAGGTGACGCTAGTCGTCTGTACGCTACGCTTACTCACGAAAAGTAAACATTTCCAGTGGTGACGGTCAATCCGCGATTCGCTTTCAGTTTCGTTATCGACACAAAACCATCGATACAAAAAAAGTGTAGCCTCATTCGTAAGCCGTTGGATTGAGAAAGTTATTATGAAATTATGCGTAGTGAGAAGATTCACTGGCAGCTGTTTCAAAATCATCATCAGAGCTGCTTTATCAGCTAGATCAGGGGTTCTCAACCTGTGTTCCGCGGAACACTGGTGTTCCGCGGAATTTTTTCGTTTGCTTCGCTAGCGAAATCAAATTTTTTTCCCTAACGGCGGAATTTTGCGTGACACTCATGTCCTTTGTCAATTCCCCATTCCCACCAGTAATCAGTCTTCACACTTGGGCGATTCTCTCCTCCCTACGCGGGCCGAGTATCACCAAACCCAAATACCAGCAAAGCCTACGCAGGCTATGGCAGACGCAGGCTATGGATACTGTGGCGCAGGGTAACGCAACGCTACGCTAGGCTACCTAGCCTAGCTCATGAATAATTTATTAGCATGGGCATAGGGATAAACAATACTGTCTGTCTTCCCGCTGATTCAGACGTCCAGAGATGTTGTAGTCTAGCGCCAGCATCACACATTGAACGCAATTATCGTCACTACCCCTTGCAACCGCATCAAGCTGCTTTGGCTAGCGATAAACTCCGAGACAGCCAAGCTTCTGTGTCGTGAGGTATATTGCTCTTTAAACCGCAATAGAAACTGCTAGCTTAACTTAAGCCTAGGCCAGTCTTGGTTAAAAGCTTGATTAGTTAAGGTTCTACTGACGCAACAGTCAAGTACTATGTAACGTGACTTCGCATTACGCGACGGCTACAGCACTGAGCCAAGCACTTTTATATTACTGAAAGATAATGGTCATATGGTCTAATGATATAATTATTGATTATCAATTGTAATGATAATATTATTGTTGTAGTGAAATGACACTTAATTTCAAAGCCACTCTATGGACGAGCCTTAATTAAGGATCCTATTTCAAACGCTCGAGCACTCCTTGTTATCAAACTCGTAACTCCCGTCGGGTGAATTTTCACGTGATGTTCCGCGACCTTGATTACATAAATTAATTGTTCCCCGTAACAGAAAAGATTGAGAACCCCTGAGCTAGCCTATGCCTAAATAGAATACGCTTTTAGATACGCTCCTGTAGATTAGGTCGACGCGCGAAGATCAACTATTCGGTAGGTCTGACTTTACGCGTCTAGAACGGTCTTTCTGATGTCAATTAAATCTCATGTGGGTAGTGAATCATTAACCTCAACCAAATAAGGCCTATCAATATCAGGCCAAAGCTTACATGTACATCAAAGCTTTGGCCTAATATTGATAAGCCTTATTTGGTTGAGGTAAATTTTTAAGTTCCGACCCTAATGGAATTGCGTGCGATTTTAACCTGTTTTGCCTGGACAATAAAGGCACACAATTTCATCTATATAGCCTACTATCAAAATTTGGCATCTGAAGTGTTGGTTGTAGCATTGACGCGAGCGCGCGAAGGTGCACAGAGCCACTGGATTGCAGCGCTATAGATAATGTTCTGTGCACCCCCCTGGCTTTTGCTAGATTGGTTTTCGAAGCGAGGTGGAGGTCCCAGAGGGGCTTAGTAAGGCCATTTTGTTACGGTCTGTCAAGAATAGCAGCAAAGCTATTATACTGTAGGTCCGGTAGGCGAAAAAGTTTCTGTCAGCACACCCCCCGCTCCCCCGCTCGAGACTCTTACGCACCCCCATAGATTGTTAAAGTGTATTTTGCACCCCCCTGGATCAAATTCTGCGGGCGTCATAAATCAGATGTTGTACAAATGTCATCGTCAACCAAATTTGATAGCATGGTCGAGGACAAGGTTGCTGACGGCATGAAGGCTTATGTCAGCGGCTGCACAGCCTTGAGGGAAGCGTTCACAATGGCCCTACTAGCGTACGATATTCTGCTGCTATTGTAATTGAAATTTGATCTGCAATGCTTCATTGTTCTTCAAATGTTAAGACTATGCATCATATTGGCAACGTCACTTCGTTTAGTGCAAGGGGTTCCGGTTTTTTGGAACACCGTGTAAAGCAGTTGATGTCGTCCTTTAAATATGACAGTATGTTCCTTGTCACTAATATCAATCGGTTGCAAATAAGAAAGTTATGAATGCCAAAAGAATTTAATCTAAACTCTCTGCTTCCAATTAGCGCATTGAATTGATAATTGTGAGTTGATTCAATATTTTCTTAAGTTCAGCAATAAGAATAGTTTTCGTTAATTTTTGTTATCTCCCCCCCCCCGTGTAGTTGAGTTAATAAGAGAATAATTTTTGCTCAGTCTGTGATCAGTGAGCCAGAATATTATTTCCACAAATATTGGTCTTCACGAATTCGGCGATAAGAGAGAAAGTACAGTGACTCAATGAAAAAAGAAAAGAAAAGATAATCAGAGAGTAATAAGTTAGATTCACAGAATCTCGTGCAAAAAGCTTTAAGCGATGTTTGATGTCATCTGTTTTTGCGCATCTGAAATCAATCAGAAGTCACAAAATTTGCAAATTTTGTGATGAAAGTATCTGGCAGTAAGTTCTTACTGCCACACACACTCTGACTTTTAAACTACACTGTCGTACGACGTTTTTCTGACGCCACTCCAATCTGCCAATATTGGCTATTTAAAAAGAAATTTATCGGCTATTTTGAGTCCGTGAGTTTACTTCCTTGTTTTGAATGCGCTACTAGGCGATTATGTCAAGTCAATAGTCATGCTCTAAATTCTAGAATGAATGGTTACTTGAGTGCTGTGGTTTGTCAATCGTGGACCTTATAAGGCCAAACAATGCAATGAGCATTACATGTTTTAACAGCTACATGTATAGTGTTAAGAACGAAAGTGAATCAACTTGAGAAGATCCTAAACTTACTGTGTCAGCCGATGTCAGTGTATCATGTCTATGTTGTCGTCGTGCTGCATGATTCGTCCTCACATGCTTCAAATTTCTATGGATATTCGGTATAGGGTCTACTTAAGCCTTTAGTTGCAAACTAAAGGCTTAAAACTTTCTTTAAAGGCTCGAAACTTTTTGAAGGTCTGATAAAGCCTTCGCTTATATCAGAGAAAGAATGAATGAAACGTTTTTAAATCATGAAATTTCGTCATTATACTCTTTTGCTGAAACATTGCTTTCGCTGACATGTGAACAAACTTTTGTTTGTTTAAACTACTTTGAACTGCAAACCGCGTTGAGCTACTACCGCATTCAAGCCCTTGGGCCTACGCAATCCAATAATTTCTTTGGCCACAATAGCTGCCAATGTCCCCGCTTTGTTGTGTTTCAAGATGATGCCCTGTGTCTGCAGTGGTCAGGACCCGCTTACCCTAACTCAGCGAAAGAATCGCTGTTGATCACTGACAGAACAACGTTGAACGTTCTGTAAGTTCCATCAGGCGGTACGCGCATGGAGGCGGACTAAGATGGCAGTCCGAGGTACCACTAACTACGTCTACTTCAGAGAGCAGGAGCTTGGCTCCGGCGCTTCCGCTCGGGTCTTCTTCGGGCGTCACAAGGTGAGCAAAACTTGATCGCCAACATTGTGCCTCGATTCTTGTACCTTCACGAAATTTTAGAAACGATATGGAGGGTGATAAAAAACTCCCATTTCAATTACTCTTGTCCATTTTTATTATCAGCAGTTGCATATTGTGTAACAAATCGTCACGAACAGGTCATTGAATAGTGTACTTCAATCATGAAAACGCATTTCAGACCCATTATTTTGAGAAAATTCATTTTGGAGATAGTATTAATGTCAAGGTTAAAACTGAGTTGTTGTCAGGAGATAGAGTAGCAGGACAGGGTAACCTGACGGGGCTGGGGAGATGGTGTCAGAGTTTTTGTCCTAGCTTTGGACCGATATTATCATCTCCTTATTTGATCACGTGCCGGCTTAACTGTTTTTCCCCCTGAGGTTTCATCAAGCTCCCAACGTTTCCTCGTAGGGTAAGGGCATGACGGCTCGATGTGGGTTGTTGCAGCGCAAGGGCACGCCATGCGCTGTGAAGGCCTTCAAGGCGGAGTCTCTCAGCAAGGAAGTCAAGATGAGGGAGCGCGAGTTTGAGGTGATGCAGAAGATCAAGCACGAGAACATTGTTCGATTCATCGCCATCGAGCCGGAGGTGGGGGGACAATGATAAACTATTGCAGTGAGCTTTATGTATACATAGATAGTGTAAATTTTCTAAACAAAAACGACAAAGTATGATGAGAAACTTAACAACAAAGAAATACGATAAAGTAGAGCGGTTGCTTGATCATTGGTTGCTGCAGACTGTGAGCAAGGATCTTGTGATTATCATGGAGCTGTGCGCGGGCGGCAGTCTCTACAACATCCTCGAACAGCCTGAGAACGCATTCGGTTTCGCTGAGGAGGAATTCATCATCTTCTTCACTGACATCAGTAAATCATTGTTCCTGTGGATCTGTCTTTTGCATGCCGTAGGCCCATTGGTGTATTTGAAGTAATTTCAGAACGATGATGGTGTGGTGGATGAGTGGAGTGTTATTGAAAGAGAGAATGCAGAATGAATGAGAAAGAAGCAGAGAATGCAGAATGAATGAGAAAATATAGTGCCGATCTGAGAGCTAGAATGGGGTTGGAGGCTGTGGGAGAGGTGTTAAGGAGAAACCGACTGATATGAAGAGGGCATGTTTTGAGAAGGGAACCGGGTGATTGAGTGCGGAAATGTGTGGATTATGAGATAGCTGGGAAGAGACTATAGGGAGACCGGAAACGACGTGGAAAAGCTTGACAGAGAAGGATATGAAAGCTAGAAAATTAAGACTTGAGGATGCGACGGATAGGATGAAGTAAAGGGCAGGTATCCATGGCAGCAAATGGCCTACTCCTGTGTAAACGGGGAATGCGGCCACAAAACGCGAGTGTGTGTGTGTTGAAGTATTTCAGTGTCCGGTATCTGTTTATTATATGTAGGCTATAGATTTTGGATGACTAGCCCTCGTTTTTAGCTATTTGTTTTTACATTTTCATTGAACGGTCTTTAATACGTGCACTCTTTGACATCGGAATCCTATAGAACTTTCAGTCAGTCAACTGATTATTGTCAGAGTCATTTACGTTTTACGTCGGCTCATCCGTGCGAGCACAGTTTGGACTTTCCCCACGATGAGACTCTCATACAGCTCCCGCTTCTTTGCCTTCTCTTTACTCATGCCGTGCTCCTTCTTTTCGTTCTGCAGTGCCTCTCTATACAGGGATATTTTAGTTCTGTTTATAATTATTGTATATAGCAAAAGTTGAACTTCAACTTGAACACAATTTGAATGGACTCGATGGGCCTATCATTTTGCTTTAGATATGCTGTAAATTTAATTTAATGATTTTCTTTTTACTGATACATAATTAGTATATAAATTTACTAAATTTATTGATTTACATACACAATACATAATATTGTATGGTGTATAGTGTATAGTATATGGAATATACAAGAAGAAGAATATACAGGGTGGCCCAAAAAACTTTTCCGTACGGTTTTTCTTGCATAACTAATACAATTTGTTTTCAAAGATGGCTAAATTTCACACACATAAATCGTTGCCTATTATCAACATTTTTGCTGAGTTTAATGGAATTCTGGTGTTTGGTTTCAAGGTAATGAGCTTCTGAAATTGACAAATCAGCCGTTTGCGTGCACAGCTTATAGTGTTACTGTGCGGTGCTTGAAGCAATTCTGATTATATCTGCATACATCAAACATGAATATTAATGTTGAATTAGGCTACTGCTGACTTCAGAAACATTGTAAATATTGAAAAACTTCCCTTTATAACACGCCAAAGTGAAAAAATGCATAAATAAAACAACCATCATTTCAATGGCCCTTTTAATGATTTACTTCATTGTATCTCGAGCCCACTTTCTGCAATAGTTGTCACGGAAACATGGTTAACCGAATCTGTGCAGGATGTATTTACCATACCTGGTTATCAGTTTTTCTTGAAAACGCGTAATCTGAGAACTAGTGGAAGCATTCGAATATTTGTTAATTATAGCTTTGACTGCAGGGTGCGTCATAAAAAAACATGCCCCTAGCGATATCGCGATAACTTCTCCAAATTGTAATATTTTGGCCTAATTTTTTCAGGGTTTGTAGCTGAGATAATTTGACACAAACTCTGAACTGTGCAAAAATAAATTCACTTCCGTTCAGAAGTTATGATACTTTTTAAAAAAAAAGTCAAAAAACCACTTGAATCAAGGCAATGAAGCCTATTTAAAGGGTTACAAGAGCTTGGGCGACCCGATGTTCCTTTGTATTATTTTGTGGCCCTAAAAAGGGCCGATTTGTGTAATGATTGTACTGATCAAAGATTGTCACAACGTTGTGCCTGCCGCCTTCATCTTTCATGAAGATGACGTGCCGGCCCATGCCGCCCGCCAGGCACAGGATTAGCTGGATCAGAACTGTCCGGATGTCATCAAGAAAGATAAGTGGCCTCCCAACTCCCCAGACCTAAATCCACTTGATT
>JAQIWG010000208.1:0-40819 GCA_034695025.1 Chamaedrilus cognettii
TAATTGAGTTTACGCATTAATGCAACTGGTGCCTCATTAGTCTCAACTAAAACTGTTATTAAAGCTTACAAACAACCCCATGCGTTCAAGAGCTGCATTCAAAGAGCTGCACTTGTCAGAAAATCCTAACCATGACCCTAGATTTTTAGCGAAGCCGCACAGGCTGCACAAGTCGCAAAGCGGATTTGCCAAAGCTGCACAAGCCGCAAAGTGGCTTGTGCGGCTTTTGGTGCCTTATACATAATTCAATTGTACATAATGCACAAGCAACAAAGGTGCTTTGTTAGTTTGTACATAATTCAATTGCTTCCTTCAGGCTACAATTAAAGCACCAACGTCCATTATAATAATGAGATGCTGCTTTGTAACTTTAATAGTTGACTCTTCAGCAAGTTTACAAGGCACCATCGTACATGGTGCATTGTTGCTGTCAATGAAACCTCGTTTGCTGATGCAGACATGCTTTCATTTTCCTATTTTTTGACCTTTTAGGCTATACTTGTGCACGAGATAGTGCGTTGTAGCTCGATAGATCTCATTCTGAAGAAATTTCTGTTGTATAGAAGTCCATACCTCCAAAAAATCGATATGGTGCGTTGTTGCAGTCAGCCTACTCTGTTAGGCAGCAACGGTTAAGTTCAGCAAATCTAGTTAAATGCCTAATTTTGTCTCTTTCTCAAGTGCACTGTCAGACCCCCCTATCCCTGGTCCCTGGCATCCAACTTCTCCACACCTCTACCATTCTCTTCATGTTTCCATACAATTTTCTTTCCAGTATTTTATCTATCATCTCTATTCTCTTCCTTCCCCTCGTCTTCTTGCTCCCAATTCTTTTCTACAGTATTCACAAACACGCACAGACTTGCGTTTTGTGGCCGCATTCCCTGTTTGCACAGGGGTAGCCTGGGTAGGCCATTTGCAGCCATGCACACCCACCCTCCACTTTATCGTATCCGTCGCATATTCACATCTCAATTTTCTACCTTTCATATCCTTTTCTGCCAGGCTTGCCACGTCGTTTCCGGCCTCCCTACACGTCTCTTCCCCGCTACCTCGTAATCCATACATTTCCGCACCCAATCATCTGGTTCTTTTCTCAAAACATGCCCCAGCCATCTCAGTTGGTTTCTTCTCACCACCTCTCCCACTGCCTCCAGCATCCCTCTAGTCAATCTCTCTTCTCTCACTACGCTCGTTAATTCCCTCCCTAGCATCTTATTAAAGTTTCTGACAATTCTTTCGATTGCGCATGTGGGAAGATGGGATTAGGGTCTAGGATTAGGTTTAGCTTATGGGTCTGTTTTGTGTGCTTATGGTTATTTTATGGTTAACTTTGGGATTCTATCATGTATGTTGTTTATTGCATGTGTACAGTGCGTGCCTACGCCGTTCCTCGCTGCACGAACGTGTGGGTTGCGCCTCTCTCTCATCGCGCGAGGCGCACGACGAGGCTCAGCGTATGCGCGAAGCCGTGCTGGCTGTAGATGAGGACGAGGACGAATTAGATGGTGACGGGGGGGAGGGAGGGGCAGGGCGGGAGGCGGGGGCAGGGGCAGGGGGAGGAAACCACCGTGAGGGGGTCGACCTTCCCGCGATAACAGTGCAAATTGAGAAATTTTTGTCTACGGATGACCGAAAAAATTCAACGGAGCCCCGAGAATTTTGTGCAGCGAATTCTTTTCCGCGGCTCGGGGGCGGGGTTTCAGGGGCGGGAGGCGTGGCCAGTGACTCTAGCCAATCACCGTTGAGCGTCGCCGATGTGTCTGCCGCGCTGTTGGTCGATAGTTCGGGAGGTAGGGCGGTTCCGAGGTCGTGTTTGAGCCAGTCGGCTGCGAGGACGCCGCTCTCGATATTATCCAACGGGAGGAACAGTTCGAAATCGGGTCACGCAGCGACCAATGACGGCGCAAGAAGGACGGAGTCTGCTGACGGCGGAGGCACGCCATTGGACACGAAGCAGCGGCGAAAGGGACATAGGCGGGGGCACAGATTGTCGTGTCTGGAGGGGAAGAGTGACGAGGGGGAGGAGGGGGGGAGAGAGGGTAGCGCGGGGGGGGTCGCGAATGGTGACATGATGCGTGTTAATGGAGGGAGGGGTGTTGATGGCGATGAGGCTTTGAGGGGGGGTAGGGGGCGCTGTGTGATCATTTAGGGGCCGTTTGTTTAGAATGCGGTAGCAATGTGTTGATTTTATTCTGTAACATGCTATTTTTGACGTGCGATTTTGAAACCGATCTAAACCTTAAACCTAACTCAAACCTGACTCGAATCTTGGATTGGGTAGGTTTGATATGGTTTATTGATTCACGCTATGCCATACCTACTGTAGATGAATAATAATTTGCTTGAGACCCACAGATCAAAAGCTGCGAAATGAGACCTGATTTCTTTGAGTTATATCCACGCCCCATTTTCCAAAATTTCAAATCCCTCAGGGGATGAATTTTGAGAGGTTTTTGTAATTTGAAAATTGCATAGTGTGTGTTTGACAATGACTCGTTTTGTAATTAACGTTTTCTAGCATTTATTTGATGCTAACCGGTTAAAATCATCGTTATTCTTCTATCATTTGAGTTGAAGAAGTGCAGCATTGAGTACTGGTGACGTCAATGAGGAATCTACGGTTGTACAATGCTTTAGCTTCTGCAGAGCTACAATTTGTAAATAGGCAAACTGCCTATTTACAATTGATTAACTCACCTCATTATTGTAGAAATACAACCATGTATAGAATATATATCTATTTATAGAATATGTATAGAACGGTTGTGAAAGTTGTGGTATGTAGTGCGACATGTATTGAGCACAGATGCTCAAGTGATAAAGCTTATGGTTGAAGTTGATATTGGTTTCTGTTTTGTGGATAATTTCTTCTTTGCAAATCAGTTTTAGAAAGTTTATATAGGGCGGTTCGCACAGAAATCTGTTGTCTCTCACTTTTGATACACTGTAGCGTGTGCATCTTAAGGCTTTAGGTGATCGCCATTTGTGCGTTGCACAAATCGTCATTTGTCGGTCACACGTGTGTCGAGCGTGTGATTGATAAATATGATCCTACAAAAACCATCGCACGGATGCAGCGTATCTAGTTCCTGGCATGTTTTTTGCTTTAGGATTAACATGCGATTCGATATTGAGTGATATAAATTACAGTAGAGCTCCAGCATCACTCAATGCCATTGCCTCGTGTGGCTTAATCTCGATTGGATGGATAAGATATTTGCAAATAAGAATGGATAAAAAAATTTATGGCCGCGATGCCGCCATCTTTTTGAATCAGGTGATTGACAGCAGCGTCCGCACGCTCTGATTGGTTGTATGATCGTTTTCATCACATACATGACTCGCATGCGTGTCATGTGGATGGTCCATCCAGATGACCAATTTCATCACACGCATGCGACACATGGGGCGTGTGACACACGAATGACGTCTGTGTGATGAATTGGTGGTGATCACCCAGCACATTTAATATTTATTTGTTAGCCATTCAGGTAGGAACCCAAAATGCAACAGTCAAACAAGCAGAAAATCACAAAAACTAGAAGAATTGCAGCCAGGCAAGAAAAATGGAGGAATACTACAGAAAAACTACATGCATGCATACATTACACATGCGGACATTACACATGCATACATTACACATGCATACATTACACATGCATACATTACACATGCATACATTACACATGCATACATTACACGTGCATACATTACACATGCGTATATTACACATGCGTACATTACACATGCATACATTACACATGCATACATTACACATGCATACATTACACATGCATACATTACACATGCATATATTACACATACGTGCATTACACATGCATATATTACACATGCATACATTACACATACGTGCATTCCACATGCATACATTACACATGCATACATTGCACATGCATATATTACACATACGTGCATTACACATGCATATATTACACATGCATACATTACACATACGTACATTACACATGCGTACATTACACATGCATACATTACACATGCATACATTACACGTGCATACATTACACGTGCGTATATTACACATGCGTACATTACACATGCATACATTACACATGCGTACATTACACATGCATGCATTACACATGCGTACATTACACATGCATACATTGCACATGCATACATTACACATGCGTACATTACACATGCGTACATTACACATGCATACATTGCACGTGCATACATTACACATGCATACATTGCACATGCATACATTACACATGCATACATTACACATGCATACATTGCACATGCATACATTGCACATGCATACATTACATGGCTATCCAAGCGATTAATGTCTGGATACATGAATAGATTAGTACGCACTTTGAGCCTATGCCACAAGAATTATTATTTCTGGGAATATTTGAGCCATGAACTGTTTCATTTCTTTTCTATTGAATAAAATTAGTTGAATCGTTAAGATGTAGACAGAAGAGTATGATGATGTGAATTTTTTTTACGCTCCACCGTGTATAATGCTTTGTACATACAACGACTAACATCATGTTGATCGTATATATTACTCATGTTTCTATTTTACAGTACACCTGCTTGTTCGATTTCTTGTAAATATTTCGTTGATATCTTTCCCACGAATGGTTGATTTAAGTCTGACGATATTTACTCGCCTTGGGAGTTCCTTTTGAACTGCTGTTGAATTTATATTCACAAATACCCAGACTAAGATACCCAGAACGAGTAAATTTCTCTATTACCGGCAGAGCTTGAGTGCAAGAAAATATGAACTCGCGATCTCTTTTTTACTAGATCTCTTTGTTTACCTTTTAACCGTGATAGTTTTGTGTATCGACTGATATTGATCAACAATTATGAGTTAAGTGCTTAATCGGTGCTGATGCTAAGAGTGGATTCTATAGACGTACGTATCTTTGTTCCCACTTATACCTTTGGCTTAGCTTAGGAGACAATTTCACGGCAGTGCCATACAAAATAACTCTTCGCTTAGTCCATTTGAATTGATATCCCAGGTCATTACATTAAGATGACGTCATATATTTCGAGAAAAATTGCTTTCTGCTTAACCCGAATTTTAATTAACCTCATTCTTGTGGAAATTTATATTTAATTTTTTACTGATAAAAGTTATTGCGAGTTATTTGGAATGGCAGTGAAGGGCTGCCGTTCCGTTCCTTAGCAAGAACTTTGCTTAGCCGGGCGTAAAGGTGCATTTATAGAATCCACCCTTAATCATTTAGATATTATACAGTGTAAGCAGTGTTTGCATTTCAATCGGTTTCGTAAAGCTTAATTTTAAAATAAATAAACAAGATTGCAACGTTCCCTCTACGCTGCGAGCATGCGGCCACGCAAAGATTTCAGAGACGCCAGGCGCAAGAAATTGAAAGCCGCACAAAGTTTGAACCATCTAATGAATAGTTTAATAGAACAGATAAAGCAACGTGATGCGAGAAACGGACATTACTTTGAACGTTTTTTTGTTCTTCTTAATGCTATTGCAATGCAATAGTCAAACTTAAGCAAATATTCAAGAAGAATTCATTTTTTCACGTCGATATCACACGAATCACACGAAATAAATTCCAAAAATGCATAAAAAGTCGCTCAAGTGTAAAAAAGTGCGCGCGCAACTTTTTTTTGGCCCGCTCACTGACTTTTGGCCCAGAGGGAACATTGTTCGCTTATGCCATGGATCCTTTGAAATGTCATTTTAAATTGAGAAGTGTAAAGCTATTGGTTATTCTTTGTACAAGAAGGCCATTGCCTGGTATCGTTGCAGGTTTTGAAACGAAGCGCTACGCCACTATCTCATAAAGCTGTGATCTGGATTGATGATGTCCAAGAGAAAGTGGTTTGAAACGGAAGAGATTCTTTATTTTATGTGTTAATATCCCTCAAGTTAGCTTATTGAAAAAAATCTTGTCAAACTGATATCTATTAGCTATTCTAAATGCGTTTGCATGAAATTTTTTTATGAGATTTAGGGTTTTTGACTTTACCTGAGCTACATATGGCAAAGATATCGGCTACTCCACTAACTGGGTATTAATGTTGACAAATATTAGTTAACCATAGGTCTGAGCTCCACCAGTCCTTCTATTTATTTTGAACGAAGTTTTTCAAGATATTCTCGAATACCAAAAATGAATCCTTTCACTGCTGATGCTGCTGCTATTCACTGGTCTAATGCTTGTGCAAAATATTTGTTCTCGCGATGAAGAAAAAACAATCCTGTTTTTTCTTCACTTCAATTGCTGCAATCGTTGAAGACCTTGAATCGATATTTACTTTAGCGAGGTATTGTACAGCTTGTTTGTATTTCTTAATATTTCTACGTCCATAGTTGCGCATTCGCCAAATTATCTAGCTTTCACGCGGCTCACCACCGTTTTGTTTTTGTTTTTAGTTCTCAGTTCCTGTTCGGAACTCTAGAGAAGAACTGTGGCATTGAGACGCTTGAACAGCGATGCAGAGTAAACCATGTTTTTTTAACAAATTCTTAAAATGAATCGATTATCAATGCATTTTTTCATTTTGCTATAACTTAACGCAATAATTTGTTCAACGAATCCGCTACTTATATATATCGTTATATTGATTTACGCTTGTGTCCGTGTTTAATTATATAAATGTAGTTATTTACTTGCTAACACTGTGCTAACAAATGCGTGCGCAATCTTGCAGATTTTTGAGAATGTTACGAATGTGATAGCGCTTTTTCAAGGACACACACCATTATATGTTAAGGTCACTTTGGTGCAGGCTGCATAATAAAATAATTTGCGTGTGGCGTGGAGGCAGTATTATGTCATTTGATGGCGGCTAGGATTGCGATGAAAGGAGTGGCGAGGGCGACAAACGTGCTGGTTCCTAGTAATCTTTCACTTTAATAATTTGATTAGTGATAATTTACGAATGGGCGAGTTTCACGAGAAAATTATTTTCACAAATCTTTGGTTGTTTTCATTTGCACAAGCACCACTTGTTTAAGTGTGCTGGGTCTTGATGACGAAGCAGTACGTATGGCTAGGTTTTTGGCATATGCCGCCATTTTGTTTTTGAACATGGCGTGACCTATATATAGCTGTGATTTGATGACACTTCTTGTTCAAGATTATTTTGAATGCAGTAGTATAGAAGGCCTATTTTAAAATCATCCATGATTTTCATCATCAAAGCTAACTAATTAACTACTTAGCCATTTAACAGAGTTAGTATTTAACAGTGTAAGTATTTCTTATGTGTGTTCTTTATCTCGCATATTTAAAATACTCTGTTTTTTCATGTTGATTACGATGGCTGCGTTTCGCTTACCTTCACTATGCTGAAGATAAGCCTCATGTATTTTCTTTGATGCAATAGCTGATGATCCGAAATCTCAAGCTTTTATAAGTTCTTTGTTAAAAGTGGAGGCACAGTGTGTGAATCATAGTGAGGTTGTCTCTTACTTCATTAGAAAGCGCATGCTTTCTAATGAAGTTGTTGAATTCTAGATTGTTAATCGTGATCGTTTAATAGGAATTTCCGGTTGTAAAGGGGCATACGGAGTAAATTTGTGATATTGAGATGCTTATTGGTGGATATAAGTAAATAATTCTTTAGTTTTTTCGTCTTTTTGTCGCGTACTATGGGCATTTGTTGAGAGTTAGCCCATCACGCAACTTTAACAGAAACAATGAAATAATTTTGTTTAACAGGCTAATCTTCAATGTAATGGCCTGTGTTACTGTACAGCACGAAGTTTTTGCTGCGTGTTATTTCAGCGGGTTTGCGTCTCATAAATTTTGCTGCAATTAATTTTTGCGCTTTTAAGGATTGCCCTTTATAAATAGGCTCTGCTGCGCTATTTTGACGCATGTAATTTTCCCGAGTTTTGCCAATGAACGAAATTTGTCAAAATTACATACATGCGAAAATTTCATGCTTTACAGTTGACGTGTCCTGCCAGTAACTTAATTTCAGCATTTCACTCGTGTATCAAACGTTCTCACTTGAATGGTCCGATAGTGGTTAAAAGTTATTACCAGTGGCAGTTACGGTGATGCTTGTTGCTTGAAGTTTCAAGCAAGAGCTTTCCATTGAATCTATTTAAGAAATAAAATACTCATGTTAGTTCAATTTGCGCCTCTTTCTTGTTGACAAGTTTTATATTTAGCCTATGTCACTGCCGCCGAATACATTTCCTATGGGCTGCAAGTCAATTCTTTATTCCCCGGCCTGCAGGGGATGGGATTATTTCAGGATTTACGCCACAGCTGTAGTGTGGCAGTGGATAGTAGGTCTACCGATAGTCTGTCGTCACAAATGCAACACCTTTGGGACGATAGTACCCTATTTAGGCAACAAACTATTTTAATTATGGCAATTGACAAGACAGGTAACGAAATAAAAATACGCAGTATACGATATTACGATAATGCGATATCCTTTCAATGCAATAAATTTGTACGAATAGGAAATGCCGAAAAGTTTCATACGTGTATAATGTAGCCCTAATTGTTTCAGCTCCTCTCTTAACATTAAAATGAGCTCGCGTCACTTTCAATGACTACTATGGCTATATTTACAGCATGCGAGTACATGTAAGTCAGACGGCAGGAATTAAAAGATCGCAATGAAATTGTTGTTTTTTAAGTCGTTAAACCCGCTCGCTTCAAGGTTTTAGTTATTTCACTGAATGATCTTAACGCGACTACGGATACTACACTGACGTACAACATGGAATAAATAGAGTTACTGATAGCATTGTGCTGATAACTGATGTTACACTGATGTACTACATAGAACGGTCAAATTTATATTTATGATTATCTCCAAGCCGAATAAATGTCAAACGATACTGTATCAATTTTTATGGACTCTTCTCCAATCGCACCCTTTCATAAAAAATAAACTCATCTTCAAGCCTACGAATCACTGATAATCCAACGTCGTCTGATTAACGTACCAAAATCGTTAGACTGATTTGTTAGTTCACCAAATCTTTCTGCTAAAGCCAGTGCTTGGACGGATGCAGCTCTAAACAAATCACACGGCCTTATACTTTAAAATTCGTCGCACAAATAAAACCAAACTTTTTCAGGTATTAAACTCACGTCCCGCTGTTAACCATAACCGTTAACTTGATCATTAGTGGCCAACAGCCTACGCCTATCCGATAGAATCCCAGTTTCTTGCAGTGTTCTACACCCATGTCCCCCCCTCATACATCTCTCCCGATTCTAATTTGTTTCCCGTGCACCCTTCGCCGTCATCGACGGACGCGTTGTGTGGCGCAGTGTTGGATGCCTGTCGGTGACTGGATCCACTTGCTGTGGAGATGCACACTTGGTGATGGAGATGTATTCTTCAGCTTTGACGACCTCGCGATCAGATTTCACGATCCCACCGCAGTGAATGGACTTGAGCGAGTCACGGTGGCAGAATGATGGGAGTTGAATCTCGCTCCAGGGACCGTCTGGGTAGACAAATTGTCTTGCACTTACGCAGTCTGACGCTGTTCTGGCTGCGCCTGTTCCGCCATTGAAGAACAGATCTTCATTCGCAATTGCTTTATTTTCTCTTCGTTGGTTCTTGCCAGAACTAATATTTATCTCTTCGTTCTCAGAATAATCTTCTGCATCGCTATGGGCTTCATCGTTGAGTGCCCGAGAAATTCTTTTTTCCACTTGCTGGGTCGTGTCGGATCTTGAATGGGATACTGACCCCGAGCGCTTCTTGGTGATTCGTTTGGTGGAGAAGTCGTGACACGCGACTACTTTCTTCAGACCAGTGGACCTGATTCCTTCAAAGAAATCTTCACGTTCTGATTTTTTCTCATTGGTCCCCGAAGACTTGTCTTCCATGAGTGGATAGCGTCTCTTCATTGGAGAATTGTTTGTTCGAACGTTTTGATCACTTTTCGACAGCGACGCTTGATAGGAACGAAAATTGAAATTTTCAGCAAGAAAGCCGGCCTCATCGATAACCTGTTGATGTGTATCAATGGATTTCGATTGACGGTCATCTCTCAAAACGGAAGCTTTCGATATGAGGTCAAATTTTACATTTGGTTCTTCCACAAGGAAGCCATCACAGCAAGACAAATCGTAATGGGCTGGATTTCGAGCAATGCGTTCAATCGTCGGGACTGCACAGCGCTTCAGATGATTGGAAGGACTTCCTGGCGCAAAGAACTGCCATTTGGCAGCGGGCTGAGTGCCACATGTGATCAGATTCTTTCGACTGAAGTCGCGGCTTTCAGCATATTCTACATTTGAAGAGATATCGTAGTCTGATGCAGATGAAGTAGCATTACCCGTGAATGAGTGGATGACCTCGAATGGAACGCCATTGGATGTCTGCTTGCGGGAGTACTCGTCAGTGCGCAGCTCTGAGTCCCCCCCAGAGATAAAGAAGACTTGACCGGGCAGCGTGTTGTGGTTGTTGCGATTCCTGGTGTCGGTGGACTTGAAGATACATGCAGGACCTCTCTCCGGTGACCTATAGTCAATCACAGTCACAAAAGTCTTTTTATTGCGCTGCATGTTGTATCTATCTAACAAGCCTAAATATTTTTAGATTCGTTTCGGCATAATTCGGTTTTTTCTCAATATTCGATTTGTTACCATCAAGATGATTCAGTTACGTTGGTCAGGCTGCTTCGCGTGTGGCCCAAAAATGTAACGGAAGATCAAAGGAGCAAAATATCAACTCTGAATTGCAATCAACGAATGTCAAGCGATTTTTTGCAAACTTTTGATGTAGGTTAAGCGTCATGTAAACAATCTTTATCTACAATGTTTAACAAAGAAAATTTCTACCCCTCAAATTAAGAAAACAAATTTATTACGTAGTCTACAGGGTATTTTCTTCTCTTACCTCATAGTTGTAAAATGCGATCTTGATCTAGGAGAGGACTTCTTTGAAGCCATATTTGACGTGGCACCGTCCGACTGTCTGGGAGAAATGGGCGTAGTCGATTCCCATCGGCGACTGGTGAAGCCAGCGCGACGAGGACTGGTTTGCTGGCGAAGCTCATGCACGGGTCTCCCAGTCCAAGTGTACTGGCACTTCTCTCCTCTTACCGCCATCCCGCTCTGGTCCGCCGTACCCGAGACGTACTTGGGCTCTGGCCCATGAGGCGGCAGCTGTGGTACGGAGTGACACTTAAGGTCGCCGTTCGGTGGGCGTGACGGCGGCGGGGTGTCTGTTTTTGTGCGATTCTCAGACAGCGTGCGACAAGTTGGCGTCATGGTTTCATGTCGGCTCGAATGGCTTAGCGACGTGTCGTTGTCCGCCTTGCGAGGGGTTAGATGGTGCTGCGACGCTGGTCTGATTCGCTGGATGTCATTGGCAGTGTCGTTATCTACAAGATGCTTCTGTCTCTCAGGGCCTTTGTCTGGCACCCAGCGTTCATCGAATGGCTCTTGACGCTTGTATGCATCTTGGACTCCTCTCTGATTCTCTGCATCGGTGTATTGACTTTGCAAGCCTTTTCGAAACACTATTGTCTCGTCGCGTTGGCTGCGTACGTGATCGTGAATCTGTTGAGCGTTCGCGTTCCGAAAACGCGATTCAACATGGTCTGATCGTGAAGAGAGACATCCGCTGCTGCGCCGCGTCATTTCATTATAAGAACTCGTGGCTTGAGCGATGCCGTGGCCAGCGCTCTGTGACATCACTGCTCCGCTGTGCGAACGAGCCGCGTCATTACTGCACAAGATTTCGTTCTCGAAACTCTCGTCAATCCAGCCATTCGTAACACCGTTGGCAGTTTCGGAGTACACTACGTCGCGACTCTGAAAGTTGATATTTCTCGTGAAATATCCGTCGGAATCTCTGGATGGTTGTGTGAAGGACCTCGTTCTGCTGTTCATCAGTCCGGGATTTTCCGCACGATCGCAAAGCACCACAGATCCAGAGCGGCTGATTTGGATCGCTGAAGCAATATCATCGGAATGATTCATGGCAGCAGAAGGGTTAGTCGGCTGCGAGTGTAGGATGTGAGAATGTCTCTGATCGTTAAAGGTTAGTCTGCCAGAAACTCTTTCCTCATTCGCGCCTGCTATCTCTCCTGCAATCTCTTCATACATCGAGTTGACCACGGACGTAACACTCTCAACCAGTCTCTCTGTCGAACCCGCACTCTGCCTCGCTCTCTCGCGCACTCGCGGACTGCCGCCGCAAATGATCTTCTGTTCATTCTCTATGCAATAGTTCTTTTGATTTTCCGATTCGTGGCGAAGCTCCGCGGCGCTTCTCGGACTTTTAATCTCCTTCTTCGCGAAGTCGCTGAGTAGAAAGTCTTGATGCGGCGTCGGTGAATCGTCGCGCAGAAGATCTGCAATGGTAATCATGCGTGAGGACGGTCTGGCGCAGTGCGAGCAGCTGTTGCTCGCGTTGATCTTCTTCTCTTTCTCCATCGGCTGAACTATTGGGACACATGCCTCAACTGCCTGCCACGGCGTCAAAGGAATGTATTTATCCTGCGCAAACTTCATCCCAGTTCCGAGCGGCGTGGTTATCTCACCGCCATCGGTTTTCGACTGAATAATTTCTCCTAAGGCATTCAATCCGCTTCCATAGTCGCGCGCAGGTTCCCGTCCGATACTCTTCGACCGGGGCTTGACATCGTCACCAACCTCTTTATACTCTTCCACCGTCAGAAATGGACTGAACCCCGAGAAGTGATCTCCTGCAGTGGCCTCCTGCCCCCGTCGATACGCAAGATCGCATTTCAATCTCCCGCGGTCGACGATCACATAATCCGGAGCGGGACGCCCTCGACCAGTCGCCCCGCTGACATCCGGCTGGACCGCAGCTGGTCGTCCGGGTGGCGTCTGTCGTCCACGTACAACAGCGCCTTGGTCGCGAGAGGGGGGGCCCTCGTCAACAGTCGAGCTGCTGCTTGAACCGCCGCTGTCAAACTCAGCCGCTTCCGTGTTCAGTTTCCCCTCGACGAGCCAGCCCACAGAACGGGATCGCGGTGCGGGGAACAAACTGGGCGTTTTAGACCTCGACGCGGCTCGGGACTGCGCCCTGCTTATCAATCCATGACCGCTAGCTGGATTCTTCTCTTGCCAAGCGGCGTGCTGTGTCGTGGATTGGATGACGTCGCTTCTGGTCTGACCGGCGCGAGTTTTAAGCTGAATTCCGTCGTCGGTTGGTTTGGGCTGGGGCCAGTAGTAGCCCCTCTGGCGAGGAGACAGAACCTCCGAGCGCCAGTCGTACCGCTCTGGCGCCTTTAAATCCACTCTGCTGGTACCCGAGGCTTGTAAGGAATCATGCCTCTCTGATTGGTCGCCCTTTGCCGCTGATTCGCTGACGTCACTATCGCAGGTGGAACGTCGTGTGCGGCGAGAACGCCGGGATTCCTTGCACCCGAGCAACTCACTGAGTACGTCTTCCGTGATCTCGTCCTTGGCCCTGGCGCCCTCGCTGTGCCCCTCAGCGGCGGAGAGGGCGGGTCGGGAGCGTCCGGTCGTTGCTCGCTGGAGGTAGCGAGTGAGGTAGTCCTCGATGGGAGCCTCGCAGGGTTCGGGGGACTGGGATCTGTGGCCGGGCGGGGTGTGGGCGGGGGGGGTGGAGGCTCCGCGGCGTCGGGCCGCCATCGCGGAGCTGTCAACAATCATATTGTTGACAATTATTATTGAAGTCTTTCTGCCCTGCAGGAAGGCCGGATAGGAAGAATTCAGGCGGGCAGGGGAGCGCCACAGAGCAAAGGCAACTAAGCGGCGCTTAGTAATTGACGCCAACAATTAGTTACGAATCAACTAAACTAGTTGACGTCGAGCGCAAGTTGACGCCAACAACTAGTTCAGCTGCTAAAAACTATTTGATGCCAAAAACAAATTGACGCTAACAAATACAACTATTGTGGATGCCAACCACTACGCCTAGTTAACGCTAAAATCTAGCGACGCGAACACGTAGTTAACGCCGACAATTGTTTGTAGGCGTAAACTAGTGGGATTCTCTCCCCGGTGGTGACTTTAGCACGGGAGGGAAGGTCTCAGTAGCATACACACGCCCCCCTCCTCCCCTCCCGCTGTGAATTTCTTTCCGACAGATCTTTATCGGACAGCGCGATTTTACGTTATCTCATAAAGACTTCGAACGTTCATGCGTAGATCGCAAGATTCCACTGAGATAATTCGTGAGATAATTTGCCTATTGTAAACAAAGCAAAGTAGTGACCGTACCGCGCGTTACAGGCTGGTGCAGAGAGTGTTGTGTTTGGGTGCGGGATAGCGAAAAAACTGGACGTTTCCCAGAGCTTGGCGTTACATTGTCTTAGCTGCGCTTTGTTGTAATTCTTGGACGATGCACACTGTTTTCGTGTGGTTTATTGTGACGTCAGTCAGCCTAGAAGTTTTCACGGCGGCTCAAAGATAATTAACACTATGCTAGAACGGCATCATTGGCTTAGAATGCGTGCTTATCCATTTCTTAATGAATATGCCTGTGCGGTGATCTGGGGGGGGGGAGGTCTGCAATCAGTAGCGATTCTAATAGAAACAGGCTATGTGGGAGGCTAACTGAATACGTAATATAGGGGACTTGCTAATGTCTGATGTTTTCATCACAAGATCGTTAAAATGGTTTGATTTTCGGCAGAAAAAATATCAGATCTTTTTAAGAGAAATATATTTGAGGAGGGGCTTGAGTGCTGATTCGAGTGGAGGAATAAGCCCCCGAACGCCTGTGGCCGCAACTGGGCGCGATAGGCCTTGCACAATGTCTCACAATAGATGTGGGCGTCAATCTGTTCTCAAAGTTTAGGGGTCCGAATGAATTTTTGGAACATCCAAAATAAGGAAGAAAATATATATTGCGGGGATCCGTAGGCCTATGCATTTTATATTAGAGAAGCTGAAATCGGCTATGCACCCTACATGTATGTGGGATTCAAACAGTAGTTTTGAAATATTGAGGGGGGTGGGGTGGTGAAATTACTACGACCCATCTCATTAGTGAGGATGTTAGTGTTTGGATCGGTGGGTTATGCTGATAAGCCTAGAAGTTTTTCATTAAATTAGAGCTTAATTCATAGCACTGATCAAGTGAATATTTTAGAGGCTATTAGTTAAGAGTTGAGTAAGGTTGAGGTCCAGCTAAACCAACCTACAGTCGTAGAGTTGGCCTTTCTGAGTAATGCCCTTGTTAAATTCTGTAATTTTGTTCACCAGGCGTATCTGTAAAAATTTGCCTATACTGACAATCACCATTACCCTAATTTTAGTTTCGCCTAATATCTACATTTGAATACTGAGAAAAATTGATAGACATCAATTAATAGAACAAGATTAATACTCACAGCCGTTGATAAAGTACATTGTTATGCAATATTTTTTTCCTATGATTTTATAAAAAATTAAAGTTCGCGATACAAATCTCATGCACACAAGTCACTGCGGAAAATAAAGCAGTAGTCCATACAGCCCAGTGAATATTGATTCACCAGCACAACAGGCTATTTATTAAACACGTCTATTGCTGCTTTTCGTATGACGATTTGATTTGCTTCAAATCTTTTCTTAGGAGGACAGTGCTGAAGATTTTAAATGATATAAATCATCGTACGCGGAACAGCAACGGATGCGTTAAATAAATTTGCTATAAAGCTGTCTCAGAATTTAATGAATTATTTGGAACACAATATCATTCAATAGGACAAGAAATACACTACCAATTATGAGTCTAAGTCTCAATTCTTCAAATGTATCGTCAGCAAACAAAGTCTTTCATCTTTTAACTAAAAAGCGAACCTAACGTTAGAAAATCTCACAACAACAAGATTAACGTAAGCTTAACAACTTTTGCCAAATTGCATTGCACTGCAAGATTAGTGTTGTATACAATATGTCTATAACTAAGTTACACGATAAACAAAATACTATCGCCTCAAATTAGTAGAGAATGCGATAAAAGTCTCGCTTGAGTTCATAAATTTCTCCCCTAAGTTAGGCAACGCGGGGCGATGCCTCCCTTACTCAATTTAGCAGTGCGGGCACTGATCATGTGAACAAGCAAGATAGACTACTTCGCATGATTTCAAGAAAACACAAATATTTACTTAATTCAGTAACATGTACAAGCGCTCAACGTCATTGGAGGATATAAAGAAAAACAGACAGAAAATTAACGCTTCTGTAATTACCTCATTACAGTGCATTACCGCAACATCATGATCGTAATGTAATTACTGTAACTATCGTGATGTAATTACTGTAATTATGGTATTGTGATTACTGTCATTTTCGTAATGTCATTAGTATAATTATCATAATGCAACTACTGCAATTACTGATAACGTCATTATAGAATGCAAGACTAATCAGCACACTGATAGATTGAATGCCACTCATTGGTCAAAAATTAACGTTTGCAGTCGAGTTTTCTCCTTAGTCAATAAGCGTCAATAAGAAAATAAGTAAATAAGCGTCAATAAGTAAATAAGTCAATAAGCATCAATGAGTAAATAAGTAAATAAGCGTCAATAAGTAAATAAGTAAATAAGCATCAACAAGTAAATAAGTAAATAAGTAAATAAGCATCAACAAGTAAATAAGTAAATAAGCGTTAATAAGTAAATAAGTCAATAAGCATCAATAAGTAAATAAGTCAATAAGCATCAATAAGTAAATACGCATCAATAAGTAAATAAGTCAATAAGCATCAATAAGTAAATAAGTCAATAAGCGTCAATAAGTAAATAAGTCAATAAGCGTCAATAAGTCAAAAAGCGCACGTATGCCTGCTTTTGGTCAATCAGAATGCAGAAGCGCCGTTTTTCTGTCAGATCACTCGCCATTGGCCAGAGATGTTAAATCAGGTCACAATCACAACACCAATTTATATTATATAGACCAAAATCATTATTTGCTTCCCTAAACATAGCTTCACTTTTATCAGCGAAGCTATGTCATAATGCATAAGATAAATCAAAGCTTCATCATTGAAATACACTACAAATTGCAGTAAAGACTCAACGTGATAGAGCTAAATCAGATTCTGAGTTCAAAGTTCGGTAAAAGGTTATTAAATCAATAGAAATTAAATTGTTTAAAAATATACAAATTAACAAGGAATTAATTTTATTAAATCATTAAATCATTTGTTGGTTTTATACGACGCTCCGTTATGTCATAGGTCAAAGGTTGAGGAGTCCATGCACAATCGATATTCAGTATTATTCACGAGTAATTCCTAACGACCAAGATATATAAAGTACAAAATTCACGAGTAATTATCAAACTCAGCTATCGGGCGCCGCGATTCAAATTTTGATCTAGTTTTTAGCCGACATATCGGAGTGCTTGAACCATCACTAAATCAAGATATAACCTTGATTCGAGCGCTCTGATTCGCCTGTCTACAACTCGATCTAGATCTTACTCTCAGATGTTTATGTAACTTTATGCTAAGGACAAAAATCGTTGTTGAGTAGTCTCAGCTCTGACAACAACTTGAGTTCAGTCCACTGCAGTCCATTCCGCAGTCCATTCTGTCATCTAAGAAAAACTGTGCAAATGTTCATTTTTCTTGAAATACTGTCAAACACAAAATTTTCTCGCGCATGTAATGTAGGCATATTTCACAAATTGGCAAAACTCGCAAAAATCAAGCTGCAGTTCTAAGCCACATTACACGAGCAGGTCATAAACCCAAAAAAATTAAGTTTGCACAGCAAATTTTCTGAGAGGCAAAACCGCCAAATTCACATGCAGCTAAATTTTCAGATTTTACAACCCCCCACTATTACAAAACCCCCTACTACTATTTTCTCGCTTTAAACATCATTCTTAAACCATTATTAAACCCCCTTCTTATCGTTATTAAACTAATATTAAACCCCCCCCTATTATCACCCATCCGGCCTCGCGTCAAACATCAAAGTCAGCGCCCCAGGCTGCACTCGTTCAGTGATCGGCCATCCTTTCAATCTCGCATTAACGCGGAAAAATCAAATTTGAGCCCCCATTATCATTAATGGAGCCTTGCAGTTGTTAATATTTCTTAAAATACGCTCAGTCGAAGCCACGTAGCTTACATTAATCCCGAAGTAGTGTCAAACGTATCACCACATGCCGCTCAGGCCTTGACGACAAACCGCACAGCGCAGTTATCGTTCACGTCCACGTCCAGTCCGTGACCCTCGAGGTGCTTCTCAAAACTCTTCCTATACTTGAACGTGCGTACACTAGGACAGAACGGACAGAGAAATAGACTCGAGCGGAGTAGCACCGCCCCCGCAGCTCCCCACTCGTCTGTCGAGAACCTCCCCCCCTCAGCCGCCGATAGGTACAGGGGGTTGTGGTAGTTGTCGGCGTGCACGCCGAGACAGCGCCGGGATATGGCGGCGTAGCAACACGATGCACATCGGTGCGGCGGCACCCCCATGGCGGATCTCGCGATTGATTGGATGACGAGGCTGGAGGCTTCCGATTGGCCGGTTTTCTCCGCGCCATCGTCGTAAATTCCCGGTTCAGTTTTGATCGCAAAAACTGACTCGTTGGAACGGTTGACAGTGTTCGGAAGATCATATGAGAAATGCGATTGGGCGGCGCTCGGGGTCGCAAACCCGGCGCCCGAATGGATGTGGCCTTCAGGCTCCGACGAGCCAATCTGGTTATCCATTACATCCGGCGTCGCTGATAATATAACTGACGTAGATGATCTGGCAGCGATTGCGTGGCAGTCATGTCGACGAAACTCGTCGAGTTCGACGCTCGCGTGGCGGCACACACCGCAGTAGACCTCGCCGTGATATGCGTGCATGTGCGCCATCACCTTGTCGCGCCGTGACGACACGTAGCGACACACGTGACAACGGTGCCACGCTACTCCCTCTCCCTCAGCGACAACATCAGCATCCAAACCTTCAAAAGATACACTTGCAGTGTTATCACACGCTGCAGCTTTGTCTCCTCCCGCCGCTGATGCTACCCCTACCCTTGCCATTGCCCCTGCCCCCGCACCAACCCCTGCCGCAACGCCACTCTCTGGATGCCTGTGCAGAAAGTGGCGCTTCATCGCCCACACCTCATCGGTTGAGTGCGTACACGCGACACACACAAAGAACCGACTGTACGGTGAATCTCTTTGCGGCCTCACAACCCTCGCATACCTCGCCCACATCATCGACGGATCAGGGGGCGCTGTTCCTGACCCCCCTGCGGGGGGTGATCTCGCGACGGTCGAATTTGCGTAAAGCCCCACGGGGTGCGCGCCCCCCTTCGACTGAAACATCACCGCGGGGGGGGACCCTTCCGAATAAAACGTCACTGGGGGGGAGGAAAGTTCGACGGTTGTGCCGCCCCTGTGCATCGCACGTTCCTGTCTAAACTGCGCCTGCAGCAGCAGCTGCTCCCTCCGTCGCTCGGCCCTCGCTTGTTCTTCCTCTTGCTCTTTCCTTCTCAGCCTTTCCCTCTCCGTCCGTCCCCCCCCTGTATGCCTGCTGTCGCCCCCCCCCATCTCCCCCGGGGGCCCATTCCACCCCGTGGAAGCCCAGTTGGTGGTACTTCGGACCCCCTCAATCGTAAACTCTGTGTCGCCCCCAATCCAGTGGGTTTTGTTCTCCGCCCCCACGCCACGAAATCGTTTCCAGCCCTCGGCCCCATCCCCACCCCTCCTGCCGTCTCCCCCCTGGAGGCCCACCTGCCCCTGACGCCCGTCGAGATGCTGCATCCACGACGACGGCCCTGTTCTTGAAATTCCTGTGGCCGCCGCCGAACTGCTCTCCCAAGGTCGCTTGCCATGCCACTCTCCCTTGGCGGGGCCCGCTGGCAAGCTACTGATCTCCGATGGCAGGTTGCCAGGATGCTGGTTACCACTGCGGCTCCAGCTCTCCAACAATTCGCTGGCGGATTTCTGACGCATCGATTCCTGCCAAGCGCCCTTTAACGTCGCGTCATACCCCCCCTTTGCCCCCCTTGTGGCCAGCAGCCCCCTGTCTTGTTGTGGCCAGAAGCCCCCTCCTTGAGCGTCGAATGATTTAGGCATCATTATATTCCGCCATTGTGCCACATACTCACTCTCGTCACCACAATATTTCCCAAATTCCTTTTCCGCCCTCTCGGTTGCGTCTCGCTCTTCCATTCGCTGCCGTTTCTCGTTACTCTCGCAGTCATGCTCAATCTTCACTCGCGCGTCCATTCCTTCTCCCCCCACACCCCCCACCCAGCCCCCTCCCTGGTCTCTCCCCCTCCAGCGCGACGCCCTCCACCCCTCTCTGCTCCCACTCGACATCCCGTCGCCAGAGAATCGGCGATCCCCGCCATCATCGGACGATCTTTTGGCAAACGGAGTAATCCCCCGGCCTGACGGCGCGCGAAGGGGACATTTGTGAGCGTGGAGCTCGTCGACGTTACGGAACGAGGCGCCGCAGCGCGCACGACACACATACGGCGTCGCGCAGTCGTGTACCCTCGCTTCGTGTCGGCGGATATGCGCCAGGTTGTCCGTACGGTAGGCGCAGAACCGGCAGCCGTGCTTGCCGCGGCCCTGTCGACCGCTTTCCCCCGTGCCCCCATCTTCGTTCGGCGTCCAACGACAGCGGTATTTCCGCGGTTGCAGCTGCTGGGAATTTTCCAACGGAATAGCCCGGTCGCTGTGTGGCGGGGAATACCCGCCGCTGAGGTGGGAAAGCCCGTCGTCGTCAAGGCGCCGCGATGACGACGGGGAAATCCCGCTGTCGTACAACGACGAAGGAGGAATATCCGTCTCGCGATGGAAATCGAACGCTTTGCGCGCGGAATCTCCATACGGAAATATATCAAATTCTTTGGAACTGTCACATTTCGAATAACCATCACCCTTCTTGTTGCCATGCATATCAGAAATCTTTTTATTTTCACCCGTTGAAACTCCGCTCAAGTCCCCTTTGGCCGATGCAGCTTTCCAGAGTTCCTTTCCCTCTTTTTTAAGCTCCTCCCCCAAAGAAGGCGGGACTGAGGAGGTGAAGGTCGTTAGGAGACGGTTGTATGCCCCCCTCAGGACATACGCCAGCCTGATCAAGCTGCCAAAGGGGCTCGAGTCAGGATTCGTCGGTTTGAGGCCATCGTCCGATGATTTTTTACATGGCGACATCGTCGATTTAGGGTCCTGCAGAAATTTAGTCGCGGCGCGAGGTATGGCTTGTATCTCGGCCCTGGCGGGGGTCTTCGTGACTGTTGCCTGGGGCGGGGGAGGGGCTGGGGAAGAAAGGGGCGGGGCAACGAGTGGTATCAATGACTCAGTAGAGGGTGCTGCAGGTATTTTTGCATCAGGGGGGTGCGTATCAGATGCTATATGAGGTCTAGGAGACATGATGTCGATGGAAGATGCTATCCCTGGGGCTTCACTGACCCCTTTCTGCCCATCAACCGTGGAATGAGGCATGTTGGCTTTTGGAGGAGTCATGTCAACCATTGAAAGGGACAATTCGGAGGTGGACTGGGGCATATCGATCAAGGAATCTTGAATATTGGCATTGCAAAGGGAAATTTCGGTGATGAGACCATATGTATTGGGCGTGGGCTGGGTAGTATCAACCATGAAACTAGGCATGTCGGCGATGCGGTGCAGCATATCAGACGTGTGGTCGGGCACGTAGATCATGGGATGGAGGGGAATATCGGACATGGGTATATTTGCTGCAAGATGATCCTTTTCCGCTGCAGCCATTGCTGACAGATATGGTCCTACTTGAATCTGTACACATGACACCCAATATTCACTGGCTGAAATAGGCTCAAAATTATAGAAATAAAGTGTGTCAAATATAAATATTTGCTACTAAGCCGCGTTTCTCGCAAACGATTCTAACGTATACAAGTTAATAATAAATACAACACGATTATTGGGGCTTTATGAAGTACTTTTTAAACAGCGTTTAATACCGGCACTACGTAAGCGGGGGGGGGGGGGCACAGAACCAACAAAAGTAATGAATGCATTAGTTCTTAGCCTTGAAAATAGATTGGCAATAAATTCACAGCCCAGTAACTTTGTGCTGCGTATCAGTTTATGTTTACACAGTGTTTCTCACAAGATTTTTTTTCAGGGGGGTGTCAAATTTTTCAGAGGGGGTGTAATTTAACTCCTTCTTGTCCTCAGTGCAGACCTCACGACCGAGGGGGGCGGTGTTAGCAGAAATTTTTTGCAAACCATTGTTAACAGTGCTGGCACTTCTCTCTTTCTTGTCTATAACCTACATTTCCAACCACGGGAGCGACATTTTTTCAAATCCTAATACCCCCTCTTCGATGCTGTATTACACCCCCCCTGGGGGTCAGCCCTTGGGGGGGTATCCAGCAAAAACTGAGAGGATTAACCCCCCCAGGTGGGGTCTGCGAAATTCTCTGCGTTTACAAGGAACGCAAGGGGTGACTTGGACTTAGTACGCAGATTAGGATGCAATGATTTACCGATGTTGCAGTATCCGATGTTTTATTTACTACTTAATAAAAAATCAACGCCGCCATTATAAATTGTCTATAAGCCGGTGTCAGGGAGAAGAATGAAGAAAATTTCCTTTTTCTTCTTATTTTAACGCGCTATTACAACCAATCCAAATAAATTTACTGCTAGTGGTTGTGATATTATAATGGCGTAATGGGCCTAGCATTTCATGAATTTTTATTGCTTTTGAGTGTAACAGAAAACATTTAATATAATTATGACCAATAGTAGGCCTACTCGCAACCACTTTTTGAAACTCGTAAATCAACGATAAATCAACGGTAAAATCAACAGTACATCAGCGACATATTTCAGTGATGAATCAACAGCAAAACACCGATAATCAACGGTCAATCAACGGCAAATCAAAGGCAAATCAACGGTAAATCAAAGATAAATCAAAGGTAGGCTAAATCAAGGTCAAATCAACAGCAAAATCTATGCCATAAGTTAGCGGTAAACTAATGCAAGTCAAAGTCAAATGAGGGGTTTATGAACGATAAAGCAACGGTAAATCAACGGTAAATCAACGGTAAATTAACTGTAAATCAATGGTAAATCAACGGTAAATTAACTGTAAATCAACAGTAAATCAACGGTAAATCAATGGTCATTCAACACCAAAGGCAAATGAACGGTTTATCAACAGTAAATCAGGGTGAATTTAACGGTGAATCAATGGCAAATTAACAGTAAATCAACGGTGAATCAACGGTGAATCCATGCAGTGCTGTAGTTGCCATGCCACGAGCCCCCCACTCCCTAAACTCCTCGCAAATCTAACCCTGATTACGGTGTACAGCGTGTGATACGCTGCGAATGCTTGGCGCGCTGTGAGGTCCAATGTCTCTGCAGTATTCTGGACATGGTTAGCGTCATTAACCTGCAGACTACAACACTGCTGCAGTCTGCACTGCTGATGTGTCTGTAAGCATCTCTGACAGCTATTGGCAGACTACTGTTTGATAGGAATGGAGGCAACGCCTATTCATCCGACTCAACTCACTGAAGTCACTGAACTGATTGTGAGTCTAGGTCTTGTTGAGATCGTGGGGGACTATCATAGTAGGGTCAGTGGGTTTCACCTTCGAACCTAAGTGGTTAAATTTATCGACTAAGCGGATGTGCATTACATCCATTTAGCGTTCTCCCAAATCGCTAAAATATCGCCCCGGCCCCCCACTCACAGGTTCTGCACAGAAAGTGAAAAATGTCTTTAGAGGGCGAGAAAATGTGTAGTTCTTAAGAAGGTCTGTATCCGCCCCCCCCCAAACTTCGAAAACCTTGTTGCACCCCTTCCCCCAAATTCCACCGGCGACAACAAACCTGCCTGTAGCCTATAGACAGCAGACGTGGCGCCCGAGCGCAGTTCGTCAAGTCCAAGAGCCCCCGCAGCGAGTATAACAACAATCTAAACTTGACGCCATTCTGACAGCCCATTCACGATTTAACACAATTTTTGGATCGATCGAGCATACGGTAGTCAATAGATTGGAGTTTGAGTGACTGCGTGGCATGGTATCGTTTCGAAGCTCGTGATAACCAGTGCTGTCGTTGTCTTTTCGGTCCCTGCGGGACGCTATTTTGCTTTTTTGAGTCAGAGCGGCCCTCATTTCACATGCAGCGGCCCTTCAGCCGCGGTTCCGCGTCTGCGGTAACCATGACCACTAGGCTGGACGCGATCTCCTGAAGGAGGCGTAACGCTACGCCGATTTCATCAAGGCTAAAATGAACTCTGCTGCGGAGCATCAATTTCCTTCGAACAGTCTCTGAAGTGTAGCTATATTCCCCATGCCCCCCCCCCCACGGCCAAAGCGTGACCATTCTCAGCGGAGGGGGGGGGGGGCAAGAATTTTAGCAGGGGGGCAGACATTTTGGCGCTCTGCTCACTGTACGACATTTGTGACACTTTTCTCCTCGAATTGAACTCATGAGCAGGGTCGGGGGATCCTTGCGGTATGGCCCCCCACATACCGTATGGATCCGTCACTTTAAGGGTCAAGGTTTCACCCGCATTCATATCCCCCGCTCCGATAGGCTAGCACGTGGGTGGGCCCCAGTTCTAAAGCCTCCTTTCCACGGTGCATATTTTTTGCATGCTATTCTGCATGCAATTTTGCATGCAGCCATGTTAAGAACATTACGGTGTAAAATATCCGTAGTCAAGACAACGATTTCCTTAACCGGGTTTCACTCTCGGCTAGTTCCTTAACTGGGTTTCATGCAAGGCTTGCATGAAACCCAGCTATCAGAAAATTTAACACTGTAATTTTCTTAACATGGTTGCATGCAAAATTGCATGCAAAATTCCATGAAAAATTGCATGCAAAATTGCATGAAAAATTCCACGCAAAATATGCACCGTGGAAAGAGGCCCTAAGTTTTCGTTGCACCATGCTATGGAGATTAATTGTTTAGCAGCCGATGCGCTATCAGCCATTGTGTTGTTTATCGAGCGGCGGGCCGCACCAGCGCCCCGGCGGCGTCCCGACCCGAGCCGAGCCGGACCGATGACGGACCGATTAGCGCTCGACACTTCGTAGCCAAGCGTCGATTAGACGTCGATTAGACGCACCGGCTGTAACCGGCTTCGGAACGGTTTTACACAAGACTGCAACCTGGCGAGAGTTGGCCGCAAAGGGGAGGTAGGGTGAGCGGCTAGACCCGACCACAATTCGGGTTCTTGGTTGATTTTTACCGCTAGGCGGCAGAAAATCAGAAGATAAAGTCGCGTTGTTATCTCAAACTGAAACTACACAAACTGGTAGACAGAATTACTCGTAGAGTCAGCGACGTGTCAACTAGTACTCACAGTTCTTCTAAATAGACCTCGCAGCATCCTGCAGGGGGGAGTGCAGGGGCCAGCATTCTCCCGAAGCCTGTTCATCAGCGCCTTCATTTTCGACGAAAACGATATAATTTCGGGCATTTTGTTGACGATAATTGCACCCTTACAAATTAGCAACACAGCCCGGATCCTTAATCCGCGTCCAGCCACTGTCGACAGACGGCGCAATGTTTGGCCGATAGCCAGTACGACGACTAGCGAACGCTGCTGCGCCAGAGTTCAAACTTCAAAGCTGATCGCGCAGCAAGTGGATAGTTACCCTATCGTGGTGCACGGAGCCCGCGCTGGCTGCGTGTTACAGTGTTCTCATTTGACATGAACTGTTTTGCTCGGTGGACCGGACCCAATTACTTGACGGAAGATTATTGCTCGATGCTCCCTTTTTCTTCTCCGAGCTCCAATTTTTTCTTTCATGCTAAACTCACGAGCAAGCGGAGGGGGGGGGGGCGTGGGGGGAGGGCGACGAGGGGAGGGGCGGGGGGTATTGACGGAAGTTTTTCAGCTAAAAAGTACCTAAACCCAGCGCCCATTGTCCCGATTCACAACCTTACACGTCCTGAAACTCACCCTCAACACCTCTTCATTTCATATCACACGATTTCCACCTTCGACGCCTATTTTTCTCATTTTTGGGAAATTGCTCGACAAATTGCTCGATTTCTCGGTAAATTGCTCGATTGCTCGACAACTCCTCGATAAAATGACTTCAGCGATTGCTCGGTCAGACCTTCGATTGTTCTCAAATCGAGCCATGGCTTGGAAAGTGAGAATACTGCAGTATAACATAGCAGACGCCTGATTGAGGAGATAGATCTCGGGCCAGATAGCCTCTGCGCACCCCGTGCCAGACGCGCACAGGCGGCGGTTTGTAAACCACTAGCGAGGCCAGCGAGGAGGGATGCGATCTGGATCTTGAATAAATTGGAATGGAGATTGTTGCGCTTGAAGAGGCGCCGTGAAACAGCCTAGACTGCGCTCTGTGTTTGACTCCTTATGCTAGCTTGGTCATTCAACTTATTTAGCTGCAGTGCTATTGCAATGATCTATTAGATGCATAAATGACTGTTGCATAAAAACCACGACCCAATACAGAATTTTTCAATACCGAAATGACCATCTATAAGATTCAATTGTTGTTTTTTGTGTGCTACTTATAAAGAACGATACGTACGACACATTGCCAGTGCAGACACATTGATCATCAGGCCCAGATGGCAAACGCTAGCAGCCAGTCGCCCGTTTCAGTGGCGCAGCCAGATTTTTCTTCCCAACCGGGCAAATTTTAAACGCTTATTCTATTATTTTATCGTTAGACTGCAGGCCCTGGAGCATACAGACCTTTGTCAGCTGGAGCGGTGTTCAAACATTGCTCGATTGTCAGAATGTTTGACAAAGTGTACGCGTAGCGCGCAATTTTTTTCAAATGTAGGCCAAATTGCAGTGTCTCCATATGGCGCTATAGGCAAATTTCTGTCGTGTCATCTACCCCCCCCCCCCCCCCCCTATAAAAATCTCATCGAGTTTGGGCGAATTTAAAATGTCGTTAAAATCACACCGACCGAAGCAGCTGCTCCAATTGCTCTTATGTCGCTAGACGCCACTCTGCTTACGTTGATGACCCAACCTCGGTATCAGATTTTGACATTTTAGAGGGTGTCGCTCGCAATTCGAACAGCGTCACGTTGCCTCTACATGTATAGACGGGCGATCTTTCTATGTGCTCCCTGACAGTTGGTCCGCGTCGAACGATAGACAGGTAGGAAATCATTTGCGACGAAGGAAGTACAGAAACGACTCTGCTGTGCATTCAGAACGATCTTGTTGCAAATTAGGCCTATACACGGTGATTCAGAAAAACGGGTACTAGCAGAATGATCATTATAACTCAGCCAATTGCCAATCGATCTACATGAAACTCGAAACACTAAAACCAGACAGTTTTGAGATTATAATGAATTCATAGTTTGTGTTCAAACTGTCCGCCATTAGCTGCTACACACGCACGAAGACGACCACGCCATCGTTTGACTGACGCGTCAATGACGCGCTGGCTCAGCTTTTTCCTCTCATCCACGATGCGCTGTTGTGATTAAAAGCGAACTGTGAGGAAATCAAGATAAATATTGAACGAGTAGCGGTACACTATCATAGGCTCACGGCGTTAAAAGTTTCACGTAAATCGATTGGCAATTGGTTGAGTAATAATTATCGTTCTACTGGTTCCCGTTTCCCTGAATCACCGTGTGTATCTAGGCCTACTGTAGGCCTATGTACCATTGTGCCTCTCATTCTTTCATCAGCTATAGATAACTGCTCACTCCTAATTTAGAGAATAATATGGACTCTGTGCTTCTGGCTCGAATGACGTCATAAAACCTAAATGACGTCACATTTTATTAACCACCAATCATCGCGTTTCTTTACTCCCAGCTCGAATTTCCCCCGCCGCCGCGACTTTTGCTTCGTGCTTGGCACTGCTTGCACAATACAAGACATTCTTGACGCCATTGTGTCGGTTCTAGCCGAATAATTGAAATTGCCGATATCTCGCTCTATTCGTTGACGAGCCGAATATTGAAAGGAGTTTGGCCGTCTTGTTAGAACCACGCAAACAGTAATTCGCTTTCACGAGCTGATAATTAGTTTCAAGGTTGGATCTGCCTCGGGCGAGGATGGGGAGGGGGGGGGGGAGTGAACCCCATCAATTAAATATTGTATTAACCCCCTACCGACCCTCTGCGCACAAAGTCGTTGAGTGAAGGCGTACGACTCTTCTTCTCAAATAAAATCTTATTCGCTCTTGGCCAAAAATGACACAAATGTTAGGTCTTTGATCAATTTTCGTCCATATCTCCGCCCCTCCGCCGCCACTCGTGAGTTATGTGCGAAATTTAAAGCGGAAATACCTCGACCCACCCCCCTTCTTAATTTTTTTTACACAAGTACGAACTTGCTTAGCTATTAGGGAATGGTTTTTTCCAACACGGATTAAATGGTGCTTCAGGCTTTAGCCTATGCAAAATGGTGGGTCAAATCCTGAACCACCATTAAATCCGTGTTGAAAAAACCAGCTCTAAGCCTATTACATCGATACTGTCCTGTGATAATCATTAGCATGCGCGAAGAGGGTATTTATAGTGCGGCGTTAGTGTGAGCGGCGAATCTGAACAACAAACCCACTGCATGCGGTCTATATCGTCACACGCATATACTCCGATAGAAAGACATTAAATTCTGCACGAGAAGATTGAGTTGACGGTGTGAGAAGAACGTAATGTAGAAAACCGTGACGTCCATTTATAGACTTTACTTCGTGCTTCACTTCTAAAAAGAGTGCGTGCGCAATCGCACATTGTGTAAACGCATTGTACATACCCCGCTCTCAACCCGCACTTAATATAACTGGAGGTTCGTGTCCAGCAAAGAAAAATACTTTCATTTTCACAAGAAATTAAATATGCACAATTGTCTTCTTCTTCTTCTGGTCAGCTCTGTAAGTGACGATGGGGCCGAATGAGCTCTGAGCTTTCTCCAAGCATCTCTGTCAGACATCGCCCTTATGGCATCGTTCATTGACACGCACTTTTGTTCTAGGTCCGCTGTGTTGTCGATCCATCTTCGTCTTGGTCTGCCTTGACTTCTTGCACCATGTACTGTATACACGCTACACAACATACAATGTCAGGCGCATGTAGCCAAATTTGAAAATGATCTGGAGGGGGGTAGACCCCACCCACGCCCCCTCCCTTCCCTACAAATATAGCGCCGTTAGCAGCAGCTGCCCACGCGCGTTGCTATATTTACCGCCATGTCGTCGACAACATGGCGGTGTTGCACACATAGAGCACAGAACTAAGGAATGCTCTGCTACGCACCGCTCCAGTAACTGTATAGCAATCAGCGAGTGTCGCGCGCTTTTGTACGAGAACGGAATCGGCGCCAATTCATCTTGGCTCCTGCTAATTTGCATACCGACTGGAGGAAATTTGAACAATGA
The DNA here is from genome assembly GCA_034695025.1 of Chamaedrilus cognettii. NCBI lineage: Eukaryota > Metazoa > Annelida > Clitellata > Enchytraeida > Enchytraeidae > Chamaedrilus > Chamaedrilus cognettii. The sequence continues at coordinate 29,295 of JAQIWG010000208.1, forward strand.
CCCTATAATCCTAACTTGCTAACCCTCCATCTTGGCTCTTGGTAATTTGAGTGCCGACTGGAGGAAATTGAAAATGAAATCAGCCGTCTTAAGCAAGCCCTAAATGATAAATCTAATCTATCCCTAACCCTAACGCAGCTCTGGTCCTAACCGAATTGTTAACCGCAACGCAGCTGTAAACAAAATTAAAAGCTCAACAATATATTTAGGTTTAAAAAACAATTTTGAGGATGGAGTAAAAACGAGCGCGGATTATGAAAGAAAGGGTCGTGACGGCATGCGCTATTACCTTTGATGCAAATTTGATTGAAAAATTACGATGGCTTCATCAAAAATGATTCAAAGGACGCAAAGCTGCCACTCTCCCCCTCCTCTACCCTTAATCAAATCTCAACTTACATTTCGGTTTCAAACACAATGAATTGCTCTTGTCGGTATGCAAATTAGCAAGCGCCAAGATGGATCGGCGCAGATTACATGATGGCGTGTGGCGCTGCCTCTGACACGCAGTTAAAGCTCACAGCGGCCACAAAGAGCGCGGGCGCGTCCCATTGTCGCCAAGTTAACATACTTTCTCGTCATTAACTTTATTAATACCGTATCGGCTCACATCGAGACAGCTTGGCTGCTGTGAGCCAAGTAGAGCGTTGCGTGTGTGGGGTGAACTCGCTGTTGCACGGTCTGGCCCGCCCAGAGCCTCGTTAGTTCACGATATGCCGGTGTTTGACTGTTACAGGGTCGGTTAAAAACGTTGTCACCACGTCGACGTGATTATTTGAACATGGTAGTCTTCGATGAAGCGAGTAGTGGTTCTTGTGTGTATCTTTTGTTCACACGAGAGTGCAGTAGACAATAGACAAAGACATAAGACAAGCTCAACAGAAAGTTAGTTTTACAGCATGGTAGGCTAGTAGGACTTTGCTCGCTATTAACACGTGTGCGCTCAAGGCAATAGTCATTGGTAGGCCTACATTATTGGAGAATTGTTAGATCTATTTTAGATTTAAACTTTGCACGTCGAAGCTGCTGATCGATGCTGGTTATATTTTGCTTTATATATTTGAAGGGAAGTAAGCCAGCAATCCGTAGAAATGATTTAGTTTGTATTTCTTTGACTTTATAGAAAACGCATCTGACGTTTTTAGTCAAGCCGATAGTGAGAGTAATTTAATGCATTTTTAGAAACGACCAGAGTGAATTTTGTAACTTGTACGGGTATACTCTGCTTGGTAGTCTACGCGCTAGTCTTGAAAAAATCAAACTGAACCCGACTATAAACGAAGAACGGAAAAAACCACTGCAATTTTGAATTTGTGTGCTTGCTATATGTAAGGAATACGAGTGTGGCCGATTAATTAGAAAATGAGTCATTGAGGAGTAGGACTGAAGTAAATTGAAGAGTATACGCCACACAGTGAATCACGAGACAAGCCATTCACACGCAGGCCTAGAGCAGAACCCTACATGTAGATGCTGACGTTCTTGATCCTTAGTTGGATATTTTAGCTGAAATGCATTTTTTGACTTTGCGACTTTGAGACTTTGCGACTTTAAGACTTTGCGACGTTGAGACGTGGAAACTGAGACTTTGAGACTTTGCAACCCCTAGTCGGATATTAGGTTAAAATGCATTAGCAAGACGGTTCTACTTTGAAGCCTTTTTCATCTTTTTTCTTCACTATAATGCAGCAAAACCAATGAGGTATAAGACTGAAAATCAACGTTACGTCGGATAATAATCGCCACCTTTTTCTTGTTATAGTCCAGAAATATAAGAAGATAAGATTTCTGGCAGTCTAAGCCTGATTTGTTCCACGGGAGACGGCGCATTGAAGCACCGTCTTTCGTTTAAATAGGGCTACGCCAGTCTGCAAGCATTTTCCATTGCATGCCACGCCATGAGCTGATCTAGTTGTTCAGTTGCATAGCATAATTATGAGGGGACAACTATCTTAATACAACGCTGCTGAGTTAACAAACGGTAACTCAAGTTAGTTGCCTCGGTGCACGTGAGAAGAGCGCTGAAAGAAGACGTCCATTCGAAGGCCACAGGCATCATTCGAGGTTACGCCACCTATCGTCAGTCCTATCTCGTGTTCTACTGTCGATTACATTTCGTTCGAGTCCAAGTTGTCGAGCGTATAGACTGTATTAGCTGCAGGAGCTGGTTACGCATGGTGTTACCCTATGCGTTTCAACGCGACATCTACTGTACAGCCAGCCATATCTCCCCGTTGAAAAGAACTGGCTGTTGGCTGTAAACAGCGACAATAGTTGCTCAGTGTATTGGAGTCGAACTACACGCTGCGTAGTCGACCCATCCAGTTTACAGTCGCTGAAATGTATCAGACGCTCGTCGTAAACACGTGCGGTGGCCAACATTCCGACATTCCCCGCTAAATACCGTCCGTGTGAATTATTCAGCGAGCGAAGTTTAAGGATTAAATTCCATCGTTGCAGTATATACGCGCAGAACGCATCAACCGGTTACAAGTCAACGAGTAACTTATCGCTAGAGTTACTCTATGGGCTACTTGTAAATGTCTTTCGACGATAAAAGGAGAATCTAGCAAAGTAATCAACGTTGAAGTGGCGCGGCTTATATTGCGAGATCTTCCGCGTCTTAACAAGGCCGTATGTAATACAGCGGCGTATTAGACATTGCAGCGATTTGGATAGGGTATAATCGCCAGTAAAAATACTTTGATCGATTTCATCAGAGTTTGTTCACGGATACCAGTACGACATTATTTTAATCGTGTTAATAACTGAGCCGGAGTTAGACCTCAGTCGAGCTGTATTTAGGAAGAGAGGGTTTGATCATTTTCGACAGGGCTTCTACGCGAGCTTATATGCAACAAGGGCGCTGTATAGCTGGCGCACAAGAAACTATGATGCACTTTAAAGGATGTCGATCAAGATTATAAAATTTCTTTCTCGAAAGCCTAAAAACATTCATAGGCTTGACATTTTATAGTTAACAAATATATGCTAGAGCAATTAAGAACCTTCAGATGGCTACTGTGGTTAACTTTTATCCATTGATTGACTGTTATGTCTGTAGATCTTAATCTTAAATGAGGCGTCACGGCAAGCGATGCAGCATTGGACATGCATGATATTCATTTACTCAGGAGATAAATATTGAGAGCCTTTGTAAAGCAGCAGAGCCGTGCAAAGACAAAGCAACCTCGTGGAAAAGAAAGAACAGAATCAAGCGCTCGACTGTCGTTACACGACCTAACTGTTGGAGTATGCGTTGCTGTCCATCTAACGGATTATCGTCTTCTCCTTCTTCTTCTTTTCCCTCTTGATTCACTAACGCGCGGAGCGGTCACGTCGCCGTCACGTTGGAGTCACGCGTTGGTCACGCCGTCACGTGTTATGGGATGTGGAGTCCGTCGCGCCACTGTTGTGCCCCGTCCAGGCAATCTGAGCGCGCTGCCGCCCCGTCCAGGCACACAGTCGCCCCGTCCAGGCAATCCGAGCGCGCTGCCGCCCCCTGCAGGCACATTACCGCTCAGCCGTCCAGGCACACTGCCGTCCCGCCGTCCAGGCAATCGGAGCGCATTGCGACGAGGAGAGCTCGTCAGACTCTCGTAAGTACCACTTCAATCACAGCCTCTTGGTTCCTTTCAAATCAATCGATCTGAGTGTGATTATGTCAGTATCATCTGCACGCGTGTCGTTGTAAGATTTAAGTCAATTTGTGAATTTAAGACTGGAATTTATTGAGTGAAATTCTTAACTCGTAGTCGGATATTTGAGTTAAAATGCGCTTGGCGACTTTGCGACTGCGACTTTGCACAGCAAAACATCCACTTCAGCTTCCTCGTCAACACGCAGCGAGCCTCGACGACTCTGTCCGACATGGCGCTATTTTGAAGCCTTTCCCGTCATTTTTCTTCACTATAATGTAGCAAGACCAATGAGGTATTAAAGAACATTTCACAGAGGTCGTTGCCCTTTGACTCATTCCCTGAATAGCCTAGTGCGTCATGAACTAGCTCGCCTCATGAGCACGTAGGGTATTGTTAGCGGTGGTAGCGCCAAGTGCAGCGTACACCATGACGTGAAGCTATGATTGATTCATTGCTGATGTTATTTGAGTTTAAAAGCAGACCAGCGGATCCATAGAACACAAATCGCGGGCGACTAAAAACGGCTTCCGAGACATATTAAGTGACACAAGTCTTGATGGCAAAACAAGCAGAGCGTTGGAAATAAATTGATTCTAATCGAAGCGTGATCACAGGGTTGGATTACTTCTCGTGGTGACATACTGCAGTGGTGACGGTCAAATTGCAGTGTCGAGTATTCGACGAGTATTCGAGAGCCGATTGTGATCGATGATTTTTGGTACAACGGTACGATGCGAATAGGCCTTGCCGCCCCGTCGTGTGAATTTACACTTAGCCTAGACTTGTTACTAGCCTGGATTATATTTCATTAATTCGCTTCGTAAGCGCTTATCATTTAATGCGCAATTGTATACAGAGAATGGACAATTGTAATTGAAAATGTGCAGTCGAAAGGGGTGATTAGCGTATGCTGTATGATTCTTTGTTTTTGATTTTTGTAGTTTAGGGACCGTGTGTAGCACACAAAGGTCCGGTTCTGTGCAAGAGAGCCCGCACAGAGCCCGCAAGAGAGTGCACAGAACCGCTCCCCGTTTTCTTTAGTCGCCTTTTACGAGAAGCTCAGGGAGCTCTGAGCTGCAGGCCAATTCTGTGTTCCCCGGCCTACAGGGGTATTGCAGGAGGAAATCAGAAAAGTGCAGTGGAGCATAATTATTGGAGTGTAATGTATGTATTATGGGAGTCAAAGGGCGGATCCAAATATTAATTTTTCGTCAGGGCTTCCACCTCACCGCCCCGGTCGTTAGTTCTGCAGTCTGCGTTTGAATATTTTGAAGAAGCCCAAGCCCTTAATACCTAATTGGTGCTTTAATTACCTATTCATGGAATGAGTCAAAGGGCAACGACCTCCGTGAAATGTTCTTTGATATCTCTTGGCATTGCTGCATTATACGTGTAGTGAAGAAAAATGATGGAAAAGGGTTGAAAATAGCGCCACGCCGGACAGACTCGTCGAGGCTCGCTGCGTGTCGAGGAGGAAGCTGAAGTGGATGCTTTGCTATGCAAAGTCACAAAGTCACAACGTCGCAAATTCGCAAAGTGCATTTTAACTAAAAGATCCGACTATGGGTTTAAGGGGAAATTTAGGCGTGTCAACTGTTTAGAAGCGAACGATGCGCTTGACATTGATACATTACGACTGCCCTTATCCGCTGTGGTCTGAATTACTTTTGTGTAGCGTATTCGGTAGGCTATAAGGTGTTTTTACTCTAGCTACAATTGAAGAACAGTGTGGTCCACACGCAATTGTGCCCCTTCTTTGTCGTTGAGTCTGCGAAACACATTTATCCGTACATATCAATAGTTCTACAAATTGCACACGATCTCTGTCGGGTAATAGCTTTGTAAACTTCCAAGTATCGCACGACACCTCAATTATCGCTCAAAGGAACACGCGTGAATATACGCGGTGAATTATACCAGTGGCCCGCACGCGAGTACCGAGTACTCGTTAGTACCGAATATCCGTTTGTATTATACCGGAGAGTGTCTGGAGTCAGGGCGGTCCAATCTATTCTTAGTCGAAACGGCCGATTGCGGCCGCGTGAATGAAATTGATGAAATATGATTGATCAGCCCGCATGCACTGTCCTCCTACGCTCCTTTTCACGACCTCTCGCATATTTCCTTCGTACGCAAAATAACCCACTCACCTGCGACCCGTATAAAGCCCTGCAGCTGATTGGGGCTAAAAATGCACGGGTTAATTTGGTTTCATCCGCGAAAACATTTCAAATCAAATCAAATCAATTTTATTACAAATACACAGTGTAGGTTATAAGCGAGTAAGTGTTCACTAAAACGTGTTTATAACTCCGGACAACGGGCGCTGAGTGCGACACACCCAGAACGCGCTCGCGTTGCCCGGCCTTTGCACATATATATATTGTCATTTTTGAGGCTATAGTAAGTTGCACTATTCGGTGACAAAAATGGCATTGTCCGCTCTGTACTGTACGGGTGGCAATATCAGCCGACATAAAATTATTCAGTAATATAAAATATGAGGCTAAAAACTCTGCGATATACACTTGAGTTCAAACATTATGCATGTGGTCTGTATACTGTGGATGGCGACAATGAGTTCCAAACATTGACCACTCTGAAAGAGAAGAAGTGCAGTCTGGTATCAAGCCTGGGAGTGGTGGGTGTTAATCTCCAGCTGTGCCCTATAGTTCGACCCTGTCTATCCAATAAAACGAATTTGTCTATTTGGGTGTCAAACAATGCCATGTAAAATTTTAAAGCAAAAACCTAGGTCAGCCCGAAGCCTCCTGAGCTCAAGGGTGCACAATCCAGCTTTTTCAAGTCGGGCAGGGTAGTTAAGCCCTAAAATCCCTGAAATCCTGAAAGTTTTTTGGTGAAAATTCGCTGCACTGATTCTAACCGTCGCACATCCACGCTATCATGCGGATTCCAAACTTAATGAGCAGCACTCGACTAGAGTGACGGTATGATATATGTTTTAAAGCCTAGCATCAAAATGAACGGGTTTTTAGAGACGAATATTTTTCGCAACAGAAATAATCTCTGCTTAGATTTGGTAATTATTGAAGAGATATGTTCAGAAAAATCTAATTTTGAGTTAAAATTTACGCCTAGGTCTAATACCTCTTTGGTTTGTGGTAACTTCACGCTGGCGAGAATAGATTCAGTTTCCTGGGTTTCGTTTTGAGATATTTGTTTATTTGAGATAGTGAACCATCTAGATTTTTCTGTGGTCTAGATTTTTCTGTGGGTTAGCGCGGTCCTCAATCTAAACGTTCTGCACAGTGTTTCCTTGCATTGTTTGAGATGAATTCTCATCGGAATGTCAAACTCTGAACGTACATGTACAATAGTGTACGTAACAATAATAGTTGAATATTAAATAACCTGCAATTAACCATACCCTTGAATAAAGTTCCTACATGTCACGGATCCAAGCAAAATAGTAAATGAAAACTTCAAATGGTTGCAAGTGGGCCTACCGATACTATGAAAGCACATAGATCTATATGTATGCGCATAACACACAGTAATAAGTAATATTGAATACCGTGCAACGAAGTCTGTAATTTTGGTTTTAAAATGCAAAACAACGCCTAAAGTCCATATCAAAATATTGTCCTCAGGATTTGCGGCGCACTAACAAGTCAATATATCGTGACTTCATCTCCTCTGAGTGGACGTAACAAAGTGCTCGCTTCCTGACGCGGATGAGACGGAGATCAATGCCAAATTGACGCCGACTCGAACCTTATGCTACGCTGAGCGAGGCGTTGCTTAGCACTGAATCACATCTAACTCCGTTACTTCGAGCTTCTGTTAGCGCACATCAACGCATGAGAAGACTGGGACTTACGCAGTGATGAAAATTGAAATCGTACTTAAACTGAATTTCAGTGCGAATATCAACCCAAGGATTTCAGTTAAAATGTAGGCTTATACAATTATTATCTTTTAACATTTGCGGTAGCGGCGCCATGAATTTTTCGTTTTCTATAAGTCGGGAAAAGGAATTAACTTGGAACCCAGAGCTGCCCGGGTGAGTCGTAAAAGGAGACTAAAGAAGGGGGAGCGATTCTTTGCTTGGCCCCGAGGCACCGAACCGGACTATAATAATCCAATAGATAATAATAAAATATCCGTTACTACACACGGTCAGAAAACTCACAAAACCACAACGCCAGCGGATTTTAAAATAATGCTTATTTTAGATGATCAAGTTATGTTGATTTACAATGTACATGTACGTGCATAGAACTAACTATTAAATTTGATCATTGCTGTCGTCGATCAAATGATCAAATATCGAGTGAAACTAGCAAAAATCACATACAGTGTACATAGTGGCGGAATCGTCATTTTCGTAAGTCAAACTCTAAGCAAATTTAACAGCAGTAGTTACTGTTTCAAAACGGTTCTTGCGCCACCTGTCAGCGGGAACGCAGCGCGGATTTCCCCCGAGTGTAATGCCTGCCTTGATTCCGTTCCGTCCCTTACGGAATAGCCACATGATTTCCACATGTGACAGACATGTGATCCACATGTGAGTTATATGTGGCTCACATAAGATCACACATGGATATTTTCGTCCACATGACCCACATGTGGGTTCATCTGATCTCACATGTGACAAAATGTGATCCCACATGTGGGTTCATCTGACATGACCATACGTGGATTTGGAACACTCACATGCAGCCATATGTGGCTTTTCCGTAAGGGGCTGCAGGGCGGTTCGTTCTGGTGGAATAGATACAGCTTCGCGCTGGTCCATAGTTTTTTTTACATGCACGTAGCATAAACGATTGATTGAGACGAATCTGGATTAGACACGTCGCTCAGCAGGACACGGATCGACTCAGTCCTGCCTTCGACTGATCAGTGGCGGTTCCAGCCTTTATTAAAAGGAGAGGCTTAGTCACCTGGGCTATGGACCGGAGGGCCATGTTTCCCTTTTCATTCTATCTTATGAATGGGAGCGGGAAGGGGGGGGGGGATAGGGTGCTGACGGATGTTCTATGGGTCATTCTTGACTGTGCTTGTGTTTTTTTGAGGTCAATCGCAATAGTGCCTAATCTTTTTGATACAATTCTTTACAGTCCTTGTCAATTTCTCACCCATTGTTTTGGGGGGACCAGAATACTAAACAGTGGGCTTTGTGAGGCTTCATTATAAAACACGAGGGGCTTGAGGCCTGCCTAGGGCTTAAAGGAGGGTTTGAAGGGACTTGGCTTAAATCACACTGGGGGAGCTTGAAATCCAAACAGAGGGGGCATAGCCCCCCAAGCCCGCCTCTGGAACCGCCACTGAAACCAACCCTTGGGATCAGGCAGCGGTAGCGTTGCGATGGGACAGTTGTCCACTGACACGTGTACAACCATTCACTAACGCTGATACAACTGTCCACTGACACGTGTACAACCATTCACTAACGCTGATACAACTGCCCACTGACATTTGTGCAATTATTGTTCAAGCAAGGAAGTACATGTACATGTAGTTGTCAAATTTTTATACGAGGGGGTGGCTGGCCGATATTTAACCTTGGGCTTAAAAGAGCTTCTTTCTACTGTGCGTAACTCATGACCGGGGCGGGCGGGAGATAATATAACAAAATTAACACACAGTCGGGAGAGTGGGCATGGGCGCCACCATGAGTAAAATATCGGGAGGGGAGAGAGGGGGGGATTGGGGACATATTTGTGAGACCATTCACACATAATTTAGCGAATGTTTCTCTGAATTAGAAGGAGCCCGTTCAAATCCCCCTGGTGTCAGGAACCAGCTGTAAGGTCATAACGAACCCCCGAGGCTAATTTTTCGACCGGTGCAAGGGGGTAAAAAAAGAGGGCGGGTCCGGAGTTAACCCTGGGGGACAACCACGTAAGTGAGACTCTGCACCGACGTTGCACAAATCCTATCAGATGTACTGTATTTTGCGGGACTTCCGACTATTAAATTAGCATTCACAGGCTAATTAGGCCTAATGACTAATTACTTATCGCGCCATTATTTTCATAATAGACATGACTTGACCATGAAATTTGATTGGTCCCTTATTAGTTGACCCGACAACGTCTACGAAGGCTCTCGAAGGAAGTTGCAACCCGCTGTTCCATGTTGCCCAGTATAAAGTCACGTCCATTTAAAAATCTAGTCTAAAGAAGTATTGTGATGATTTATAATCATTCTAAGATCGAAAGGACTGGTTTAAAAATCGTGGGTTTTTGCTATATTGTTGAAGACCTTGAATTTAAAGGTTTTCATCGCTCGGTGCAATGTACAGTGTATGGTCCAATGTATGGGTACAATGTACAGTGTATGCGGTCAGCAGGATAATTTGAGGATATTTATTAGCAACATTTTTGTCTCTCGTTTAATTTTTAAGCGTTCATACATTCGAGTTCGTCGATTTTGCTATTCTCGAGCAATAACTAGACGGAAGCACAGTACCCGTGCATAAACGGCGTGCGCGCAGGCCCCCACGAGTAAACACGAGTTTTGAAATTTACTGCAGGATTTACCCATTTTAGAAAGATTAGGCGAACATCTACAACATGAACACAGAACAGAGTTTCTGTCATAAATAAAAATAAATAAATAAACAAAATCTGGGAGGGGGCTCCAGAGGGCACAGTTAATTTCATACAAATCCAAGCGAAACTCTATAATCAGGGCTTAGTGCGCATGTTCCCCAATTTTAAAAAAACCCGTTCAGTGGCGGCTGAGTAATTGTGGCGCAAGGGTTTTGGCCCCCCTACTTTTATAAAACCGATCGCCCATCTCATGTATCAATATTTTGTTAAAACATGTATAGGGCGCTTTTAGCCCCGACCAAGTGCCACACGACAGTGGAAAATCTTGCAAATCAGACTGATAATAAAAAAGTTATCTCGATTCTTGCAAAAGTGCATGATATGGCCGCCCCAGGCCCCCTTATTATTTTGAAATGAATTATTAATCCAGAAACGCCTTCCCCAATGGCATATATGTTTTCCCCTTGGTTTCATAATTGTAACGCTCAAGGTTGTTACCCACGATAACGAGAAAAAAATCTGGGGGGGCTCCCGGGGGCACTGTTCATTTTTTTCAAAATCCAGCAAACCTGTAAATCCGGGCTTAGTCCGCATGTTCCCAGAAAAAAGGTCAAGATCCGTTGAGTGGTGGCTGAGTTATTGTGGCGCAAAGGTTTTGGCCCCCCCAACTTTTATAAAAACCGTTTGCCCATGTTATATGTCAATATTTTGTTAAAACATGTATAGGACGTTTTTTAGTACGTAGTAAGTGAAACAATCTGGTGCAAAAAGCGTGCAAATCGGACTGATAGTAAGAAGTTATCGCGATTCATGCAAAAGTGCGCACGGTGGCTCCCCCGACACCCCCACAATGTTGACAATGAAATTTTTTCGCTGAAAACATTTTCGTTAACGGAAAAAATGTTTTGACCCCCATTCTAGACTAATAGGTCAGGAGGCGAGTCTCTGGGAATGCGCCAAAGATCCGTAAGAAATAAATAAATAAAAATAAAGGTACCGGGCCGAAACTACGGCGTTCGCTTATCGGCGCATGCCGTAAAAAGGCTGTAGAATCGTTTTCATTAAGCCAACAGTTCCTACAAAAGGCACTTCGATGTACGAGATTTTTGATAATGTGTAAGCCCAACACGTTAATGCTAAGATAGACGCATTATAGCCTATGCATAAGATATAAATATATAGCGATAATACTAAATATAACAAATTATTATTATAAATGAATAATATAGTAATATAATAGAGGCTTAATAAATAATTAGCCCTACTACTATATGTGTTGTAATAAAGTTTGTTCTCTATCTCTTTTTATTCTTATTGTTCGATTAAGTCTGTTTTCGGGGAACTACTCGCTTGGCAGCTGTTG
>JAQIWG010000209.1:0-40706 GCA_034695025.1 Chamaedrilus cognettii
GAACTTGCCTTGAACTATCACTGGTCCATACTATTAGTACACACTTCAGTTTAAGTACGGCTGTTGTGTTACACAAGATAGATCAAGGCCTTCGTTGTGCCACTCAAACAGATCTAATCAAATCTTCGTCCTATAACTTGGTCAAATTGAATGAGTAATGCCAGGTCATCAATGACTCATCAATATGAGTAGCTTTAGCTCTTATTGACCCTGGCATGACCCATCACATTGGAGAAGCACATATGTCAAATTGTCCACGTAATAGGTAAGTTATACGGCTCACGATATAAACCCACTCAGATAGAAACTTACTTCCGAATTTAAACCAGAATCTTTATACCCTTACTTTCATAAACTCAGTTTTATGGCTGTATCCAGTGACTGTTCTGGGTCAAACAATAAATTTGCCAAAAAATCACTTTTGCTCGCCAAATCAATCTTGTCAACTTAGAACATTCTCCATGTCCTTCTCAGAGCACAGAGAGCTTTATAGCTTTATCTTCCCATAAAATAGCAAAAGTTAAGTATAGCCATATAGCAAAAATAGCTGTCACTTTTTGTGTACTGGAATACATTACACCTACTGCACTTTTCATCAATATAGAACCAGTATAATTAACTTTTAAGAACAAAGAATTAAAAAAAAATTCCCCTATGGCTTTTACCAGATGAGAAAAAAATTCACAAATATTATTTTGGCAGATTTTGGCGGTCTGCAGAAGCCCTGGATATGTGGAAACAATACGTACGAGCAAATGATTCGCCCTCCTCCGTCCTGACGGCTCGAAGGTGTCTAAGGTCCGACTTGTTGCCGACCAATGCAACGACGATGTCGGTCTGCGTGTGATCGCGCAGCTCCTTTAACCACCGCTCAATGTTCTCAAATGTAAGATGCTTTGTGATGTCGTACACTATCAGTGCTCCCACCGCACCGTGGTAGTACCTACATACAACAGTGCACACACGCTATCAGCGCTTCCACCGCACCGTGGTCGTACCTTCATACAACAGTGTACACACGCTAAACCATGCAGCTTAAAGCATAAAAGCCTTGTCATTGCAAGCACTAATTATTAGCACGAATACAGACAACGTTCATCAATAACAAATACTACAATACTAGTAGTCTCATCTCCAGCACATAAAGTCATGCGTTGGATATCGCAATTAAAGCGTCCAGTGGGAAAATATGCAGAGTAGTAAATGAATTTTGCTTATTCGATTCTAAATACCTTAAATAAATCAAATTTACAGAATTTTCTTAATCAACGACGAACAGGCGCATACAAATCAATTCGCCGCATTCATCCATTATAAACACAGATAAAATATTGGCACATGCTGAAATTTTATTTTAATCCATGATATTTATGTTGATTATGAATCAAAATCAAATGTGACAAATGATGGATGGCCAGTGATTGAGTGATTGGGCCAGTGATTGAGTGACCAATAAGCTCAAGTTTATGCGTAACAGTGCACGCGCTGGGCGTAAGCGCCCAACAACTTACGGTATGAAATGCATACATTTTGAATGATGAACGAAAAGTAAACTACAATTTACGGATTAATGACAAAACTTGTACCGTACACCTACGCATTTGTGATCGCTCTGAAGCGTTCTTGTCCCGCCGTGTCCCAAATCTGTGCTTTGATCGGCGTCCCATCCACTACCAAGTTTCTGCAAGGCATCAACGCAACGCATGCCAATACTTTACGAGCCAAAAAGAAAATATAATTTTAACACCAAAACCTCAATAATAATAAAAAAAGTAAGTTCAATGTTATTCTTTCTTAAAATCTAAAGCTTTGCATTAAGTCTGTATCTAAGATATAAGTATGAAACGTGAAGATTATTCGCATCATAAATATTCAAATTATGACAGTCAAGCAACAAAATTTATTATACTCGCGGTCATAAACAAAACTTCTGTGTGTACAACGTAAGCGTATCAGCTTTAAATCAATTGCTGACGCCAGTGTAAATCAACTGTTGATGCAAGATTTAGAAATGAAACACAAATCATGTGGTCAGACTTAACCTATTTTAGGCCAAAGCAATCTGTCAACAACTGACACAAAGGCGAAACAATGTCAAAAGTGACTCAAATATAAAACTTAATTGTAGGAATCTGTTAGATCACAAGCAAAGTGGTGGATCTATTGACTACCGTGCAAAATCTGGGTGATACTGATGCAATTATATAAATAATACCAATTGTTAAAAAGATTTTCTTTTAAACATTTTCAACAATTGAATCAAATAGGGTGATAAACGATTCACAGATTGTAACACACGCATGTTCCCATCAATCGCCAATAAAATCAAACTGCATTTATACTTCAATCGGTCTAACCAAGCGATATATAATATACATAAATATATAATCAAGCTATATTGCTGTAGGCCCCTATCAAGTTTGTAGTATAATTGATCTATACAAGTTCTAATAATAAAAGCAATAAAATTTAAACTTGCAAGGTTTAAGTTCTCAACAACAACAATCCCATAACATACTTAGTGGCAAATTCAACTCCAATTGTACTTTTGCTTGAGATGTTGAATTCATTCCTGCTGAAGCGAAGAACGAGGTTGCTCTTGCCGACTCCAGAGTCTCCAATTAGAACAACTATTCAACACAAATAATTTGTGAAATTTAGAACGCATTTGTCTAATATATAAAATCAATCAATAGAAGCTTTGTAACGGTTCGAGCAAAGTACATTTTTCAATTAAAAGGGTTTTCACAAAACTGTAATTTTTTTACTTTTCGCAAGCACAAAATTATTTATGATTTAACCGTACTCAATCAAATTTTTATCTCACATATTTTAATGAAGTTTTAACAATAGTATTACCACGATATGGTACTACCAAGAAATCATACTAAAATGAAGCTACAGTAGGCATCTTGAACAGAAAATTTCGTCACATAACTTACAATTCTAAATAGAATTTCTTTCAAATTGTATCCACGTAATTATTATTTTAATATCGCCCTACCCTAAATCATCTGCCATCATGCTTCTAAGTAGCGGAATGTAACATTTTGTCATAAATGTGCCGTATCTAATTTGTTGCGATTTGAGTAGGCCAAGTCAAGTTCAATCACACATGTTTAGTTGTTCACATAACTATGCCTCAACATATAGGCCTAGTAGTCAGCGACACAAGAGTTAAATTATAGTGACATATGAACAGCGATAACAGTACTGCTGCAGCCTAATTTTGACTACAAGTCAGTCATAATTTTCAGCTACATGCCTCCAGACGCCTACCCATTATTTTTATAGCGATTAGCATGTAAGCCTAATTATTAAATTTTACGTTATTTTCGCATTGTAATTACTGCGATATAAAACATATCAACAGTGTAATTGCAGTAATTGTATAAAATTATGCCATTCATATCGCAATAGCTACAACAAAATAATAAACTATAATAGCGATACACCGGTAATCAAACACGCTTCTGACATATGCGTATTGTAGTTACCAGGTACTTAACCACGCCCATACCACTCACAATGTAGCAGTATCTCATAATTTCATCCCTAAAATTTACGCTTACCTTTAAACAAATAATCGTATCTGTCGTTCGACTCCATGCTGTGTTTTGTTTATCACTCCGACTGGTTGATTATTTCGGCTTTGGACTTTCTACGGCACGGATTCCAAAGTCTACACGAATTTCCCTTTTTATATGATCAGCTGTTAACAATGGCCGCCTTCTGTGTCATAGGCCTGCAGTGCTTCTAGTTTGTACTGTGCATTTCACCTGATGATCGCTGAAACCCATCTACTTTATTTAAAGCCAGATCTTGAACACGCTGATTCCGCTGCTTGCGAAATTACGTCTCAAGACGACAAAAGCTAGCCTGGGCCATGGCATCATAACGCCAAAAACCTAATGGGAGCGGCGAATAGATTAAAGTGTTGAAGTCTGAGCATTTGAATAATTAACCCTATCGAGTAGTTATTCCTAGGCGCGCAACTCCGAGGCGCACAAACTTAGGAATAAACTGCTGTAATAATTAAGATACGGAGTTGCTACGGGAGATTTTTGGTGAAATGCAAGCTTATCGAAGCCTCACTGGAGGCTAATTAAAAATTTTGCGTCGAAAATGAATTTTTCATTTTGACCTGTTATTTCGAAATTTAACCTTTCTTTTTGACCTCGAAAATGTATGTTGACTGTTTATTCCATGCTTGACTATTGAAATGCCCACAAATATTTTAATAAAAGCGACTTCCTAAAATAATGTAGAGTCTACATTATTTTATAATGTAGAGTCTACATTATTTTATAATGTAGAGTCTACATTATTTTAGGAAGTCGCTTTTGTAATAGTAGGCGCTGTAATAATGCTCGACACGAAAATATGGGGCTTATAACCAGTAAAATGCCTTAGCTGGTATGTTTCCCATCAGTCAGGTAAATGATATTCTCTGGAAAATCGACACACTGGTTTCTGTTCTACGCTGCTTTGCTTTCAGCATGCAGCCAAGCATGACTCATACGTGACTCAGGTACCGGCAAAGGCCGACAAAATGCGCGTAGCGAGCTAGCCTAATCCAAACCAAGAGTATGTGCTTCACAATATGATTAATTTATGACAAAAACTAGCCTACGCTCCAAGTTCGCTTCGCGGTATTGGCACAATCGTTGTCAATCCACTGCATTTATCAAAATTATCAAAAAATCCGAAATTTGAGCTATATTCTCTAAAATAGGCCGTTCTACAATACTATTATAATAAATATAGCTAGCTAGTAAAAGATGAAGTTTAATTTCGCTCGACATAAACGGGTTTATTTAGTTTAGTGGTAAGCTCATGGATAATAATACTATTATTGATGATCCCACTCAACTCTTTCATGGAGACTTCGTCTAGACCTATGTAAACATTCATTCATTTAATTTTACTCTACCATTCGGTGCAATGTAATTATGACATCATCATCATGGACATTGACATTGACATGGACATTGTGACTCGGTTAGACTATTTTCCGCGAAGCCTCGGCTAGTGCCAGCAACTGAAAGACAGCGTGGCATATAATGTCTGCCTAATAATAATTATTATTGTCTGCAGCCTCGCCTAAAATGACTAATAATCTGTATAATGAGATATGGCTCCAAAAACATTTGGCTGACGTGAGTGTCGTGTTATGTTGTTTCATACTTAGTCATAGTTTGGCCATAGGCTACACTAATATATTTTGGGCTTTTATTGTCCGAAGGTTGTTCATATAAATGACGTGAATAACAGGCCTCTTAAAATGTGTGGCTTAGCCTATACTTTTAATTTGCATAACCTGATTTTATCCTAAGGCCTAACTGGTTATACTGATTTTTTTTAAATATACAAAATTTAAAAGTTTCCCTTGGTCACTCTGGTTTAGATTCAGTCAGTAATGGCGGCGCTTGCTACACAAATGAATAAGAAAATGCCTAATTGTCGTATAAAAGTTAGGCATCAGGGCGTAGGTTGTATCGAAGCATCGCTAGCGGATTATTAGTACTGCGTGTCTCAATGATTTAATAGTTAATATCTGTGGATTAGGTAACCGGATTAAATCTCTGCGGTGATTTATTACGGATTAACTTGCTGGACTTGCCACAGGCTCCTATGATGCCATCTTTCGTGAATGTGGCGAACATCTTTGATGGAATCTATGATCCATAATTATAAGTATTATACTGATCAAGCGATCGGTGAATTGTTCATTTAGTCAGTTTTCAAGAAGAATTAGTGGTATATTCGTGAAGCGTTTGTAAGGCATTCAATCATGTACAGGTGAGAAAATAATGGCTGTTTAGTGCATTAGGCTATTTTGTCAATTGATAATATTGAATCGACGTTAATTCGATTTCACTCTACTGCATGACTGTTTGCAGTTCGCAGTTACGCATTCGATTTTAAGTTCAAAAAATCTGCGCACAGATAAGTAGATAGCTGAAGGTTATTAATAAGAATAGTATCTTAATTATCTTAATTAAAATAATTATATTCTCTTTACTATGACAGTCGTACGCTATGACCGTTATCAGTGTATTCATATCGATGAAAACAGTAAATTTCACTGATGTTATTCAACTATATTTGATGCTTGAATATTTCAAATGTTGTGATCAAATTTAAAATAGCAAATATATAATAATAAATTGTGTTGCCTTATAAATATAGAAATTGCATAACTTAAGGTGCTTTTAAAAATTTAAAAATTGCATTATGTGTGAGTGTGTTTACTTTCAGCATTGAGCAGCAGCAGCCGCCAAAGGAAACTGACAAGGAATTGAGCGATCTGCTAGACTTCAGCGCCGTAAGCTTGTCTCTGGTCTCATGTGTGAAACACTAGCCATTAGCATCAATGAGAGGGTTGCATTAATTGCAAAAACGGACCGAAAAGGAGCAAAAGAGAGCAAAAAGGAGTGAAAAGGAGTGAATGAGTGAGGACATAGCTTGATCGAAGAAGACCTAACAGGATCGAATAGAAGGGATTTGCGTTGACTTGTGTATTAAATGTCAACACTTCTAGAGAGTTTATTAAATTTGATTATGAAGGCAAATCCCAAAAATGGGATGTAGGCGATGTTAAAGCGTACAAATGCTACAAGTATGACCAGAAAAAATTCCAGCAGGTCGCTGCCAGGCGAAGAACGTTAAGTTGAGATGAATGGTGACAATGCTAATTTGTAATTGCTCCTTTTCGCTCTTTTTTTGCTCCTTCTTGGTCCTTTTCAGTAATTAGAGCGACCGTCAATGATATCTGTAATGACATACCGGTAATGATGTTTTACTTTGCTATCAGCGTCTGTCACGCTCTGATGATATGATGTTGTATTTATATTTTCTCTCTGTTGCTGTTTGTGTTTTGTCTGACCTTGTGTCGAATAAAAAGCTTCATATATTGTTTCTTTCTATGACAGTATTATCAAGCCTCCGACATTGAGATCGCCGATCAGAATTTTAGGCTGTTAAGATCAATCACATATATGACTCTGGTTTGCAGTTGATACTGATTCAATTGAGACAAAATATCAAAATTTAGCGTAAGCTTGCCGAGAGTGCAGCATGATATTAATTCGGAGTTATTTAAAATAGTCAATATTTCTAAACTTAAACTTAACTGTGTTGATCATATCATGCATCACAGTATGTATTCCTTCAGATGTTCTGTCCTCCGGTGCCATATAATGTACCTAAGCATGTTGTTCAACACACTGGTTACACAAGCAGTAAAACTTCAGCGCCTTCTGGCTCCAAATCAGGTATGCACTTTGTAGGATATTTGGGCCATGTGCAGTCTGGTTTAATTGACTAGTTTGAGCTGATGCCTTTTACTAGTTAATATCTAATTATTTATGTCTACATAATTATATATGACGTATTCTGTATATTGTTACACGGCCTTCAGTGTGCACAACCTATAGGAGAATATTTATAGTAAAAAATCTGTCCGTTTATTAGACTGTCGGCTTATTGTTCATATCTTATTTATTTTAGTCCTATAATATTAATCTGTTGATAATCTGTTGAATAATATTAATGATGTTGGGCTTAAAATTGTAGTGACCTTATATTTATTTTGGTCACAATGTCTGTCTATGGTTACACTAAGTACTGTATATGTTCGTAGTTTAGATGCAAGGATTATATGTCACTGGTTACGCTTTATTTTTGAGTTTTGTCATAGACATTTGCTATATTTCACATGCTCAGTGCATTGTAGATAGTGGACTAAACAAATGCTTTGAAAGTTGATTGTTATTGCGTGTTTTAACAAGGTTTTGATCGCTGAACTGAAAGCCTCACAAGATTCTGATTTTTCTTTCTGTTGGCTTATTGCATCAGTGAAGAACATGAAATAATAATTGTCCATTCTTCTAGTTAATTACAATACAGTATTTTAGACAAGGAATAGATTTTCGACTCATATGTACGCATTTTTATTACATTTGTGGTCAATATTTCAGGGTATGTTGAAGCATTGACTTATCGTTTTGATAGAATTGAAATACATGACGAAAAAAGTTAGACAAATTGAGAGATTTGTATGTCCATGATAATTTTTTTTTAACTTTCACATCCTGTGATGCTGGGTGTTGCCCTGAAATCCAGCGCTCCCTCTTATTCCCTTTACAGTCGTGAGACCCCTGGCGGCGCTACACTGAAATATTTGGGGGGGGGCTGGTTAATAAATTCTGTAGGGAGCGGTGAATCTTAGTTTCATATCCTGTATAGCCATGGTAACTAAATAGCATTAGGACAGAAACTAAATTTGGTGAAGCTGGAGAGATATTTGGGGCGTGACAGCCCCCCTGTCCCCACTTGGCGCCGCATTGCGTGAGCACTGATTAAACGCAGCGGCACACAGCCTCACACAGCCTCACACTCGGCTCGCTTGTCCTCCACCGGTTGATTTCCTTTGTGTCCCGAGCATGGCCCTGTGCGAATAGCGCTGTGAATACAAATCGCTCCACTGTGAATGCTAAGCTGTTTGCTTCTTTGAGACATAAAGTATTTCCAGGTAGCCAAGAAGCCTTCATAGTTCTTCAGCGATTTCCTTGTCAACTTAATGCCTTGATTTATGATGGGTTATGATATGGTGTATGGGTGTGGTTTTTTCTCATGGGTGAGAGAGTTGTGGCTAAGTGAGAGGTGTCCGGAGTGAAATTTAAATGTATAATTTGTTATTCGCATTCATTCTAACGCACTCGAAATGCAAGTATTTTTCTTTCTCAAAGACTATTGCTGCGAATTTAAAAATATCTACTTATTTATGTAGTTGGTAAACAGAAATATCACAACACAAATGCAGCAATAGTGTTCTGATGGAATCTAAGGCAAGTGACATCATCAAAGAAATTAGCGTTTGGTTTAATTCTTCGCTAAATCGTTTCCATGTTTAATGTTGAATAGGTTTTCAAGGCCAGAGTCTCCTATTTAACCTTAGAGAGTTAATGCTGTGTATTGCTTCATTTAAAAAAAATTGTTGTTGGGAATTATTCAAAGTGTGAAATTGGTGTTTGGCTTTTAGGGGTTGAAAATGATGGTGTGCACTACAATAACAATGGCTGCAACAATTCAGATTTTGAGCCCAGAGTGAGTAATTTGAAACAAGTTCTTTGTCTCCATTTTAACTTTACAGTGTCAAGATCAATATAGTCTAAATTTCCATTGCAGATTTACTATTTGTTGATTTGATTGACTTAGATTGTAAAAATAAGAGATAGTTGAAGAAACTGGATGGTTGAAATATTTGAAGTACTTGATATCAGTTACCCTGTTTGGTAGGGTATTAGGCAGGTCTATTTTATGTGGATGCTGGATTGTGAATGCGCATGAGGGAGGTTGAGGGGATGGGAAGCGCTTTATGGCCTGAATGCTGCCTGAATGCTACCTGAATGCCGCGATATGTTTAGTGTATACCGGCATATTAGTATTGACATTGCCTGGGAACTACATATGAATTTGAAATGAAACTGCAAGGCAAATTTGTAAAAGTACTCGTTTTCTTTTTAGGTTCCTGAAAATGTTGGTGGTGCTGGTAACCATGAAATGCACAGTTTGGGTATGTATAGGCGGCCTTTACTGCTACATATGCGGTTTTGTCTACATACAATGTCATATATGCATAGTCTAATCGCTATTGATTTGTTCTGTAACTTAACCGTTAACTTTTCTGTTTAATCCAATTAATGATAATTATGAATGTTCAGTTGTTTTAGCCGATTGATGGCAGAAGCATTAATTATATGCGTTTCTGATGTAATTATGATTATGTGATAAATTTAATATATAGGGTACATGGGGGCAATAAGGGCACTCAGTTTGTTACCAGTGACAAAACTGCATGTTGCATATATTTGTGAATTTCAGAAAATTCTGTCAGATCGATGATTCCACCGCTCTATTCGGCAACTGTTAACTCGCAGGTAAACATTCTGAACGTTGAAACTCTACATAAATAGTAAATTACTTTTAGAGCCATTTGCTTTTTAATTTAACGTTTAAAAAACATACGGTTGTATGATGAAGCTGCAGTCTTCTCGCTTAAATTTATAATTGTTTGTAGAATTTTTATGAATTAAACTTTTCACAAAATATTTGCTTGTCTTAATTGAACTTAACAAAATACACCGTTTGTAATTGGGCCAGCTTTTAAGGCAATACCTTTGATTTGCAACGCTGACCCACATCTAGCAGTGCAGTGAACTAAGCTCTTTCTAGATTGTCAACGATTGGCACTGTTCAGTCATTGCGCACACCTGTGATCAGAACGTGTAATGGAAAGCGCCTTAATGTCGATGATCAAAGCATTTAATCTGCATCATGACCGCGGCGCGCCGCCGTGTACTCGAGCCATTAATTAGCGGTGTAGCCTAATCGACTGAGTTTGTATTGATTTTAGTCACAATGGGATGAGAGTGAGTTTGCATTAACGTGTAACAATTGAAGGACCGACGCTGCAGCGTACTACACACTATTGGGCTGACAATGATGCACTGCTGCAATAACGCGTTGTAGATAATACATCGCGCCGCGAATAAATGATTATTGATTAATGGCAAGAATTACAAATCGGGCATACTTTATATAAAATATAAATTGTAAACGATACATTTATGTTCATGATATATGGATCGATTTTGCTTATAAGATATTTACGCATCTGCTGCATTTTGAATGAATGCGAATGCATTTTGTAACCTCTGTTAAAGCACTGGTTTTAATCTTGTTAGGCTTGACCAGAGTTAACTAAGTATGCTCCTATGCAAATCGTGTTGATGTAAACACTGAGCCATTCATTGTAATACGTTAGTGCGTGCATAATGCGGATATTGGTTTATATGTCATTCGTTAATTGGCTCGCATTGATTATCGCAGTTGTGGAAATATGGATCTGCGGGGATGATTAAAAGAAATAATTCGCAAGTAGCTTGTTAGTAAGCGAGATGTTTGCTGCAGCAGCATCATTAGCTTTGAAGACTGACCTCTGTCTAAAGCCTTCCTGTATTCCGAGCCGACTGCTGTATCTGGTTTCAACATCTGACTCGCATTAGCTCCTGAACTAGTTTCTGTGTGCAGGGGTGCGCGTACACACAGTGTTTATGTTTGCTTGTGAATGGCGCGCGTGGGCACTGGGTATTGGGATAATGAAAAATGCTTTTTGTTGGCTTTGTTCCCACGGCGATGTCAGCCAATAATTATTGGCTAGGTTAAAACGATGATTTTAATGCGTAGATTGTGGAGGATGTCATTCACAAAACGTAGGTGCTAAATCGGAGAAGATGCAAGGATGACTAGATACAGGGGTTTGTAAGCTATGTAATTCAAGATGCGGAGGGCACATTTGAAATATTGAAATATTTCCAATTTGAATAACCAGTTCGATAGATTTGAATGGGTGAACGAGAATGTTTTGTTTGTTTGTTAGAATTAGTGAGTATTATACCTTTATTTTGAGTTTTCATATTTGTAAAACAATAGCAGTACAGTACCAAGTAGGCTAGTGGCAGTGAATGCTGGAGGCTTGTATGTGGTGTGCTAGCTCGTACAGGTGTTTGGTAGGCTAGCCTGTCCATTCAATGTCTATCAATCTGGCCGAACACCCCTTGCAGATCAAACTTGGACTCTGCCAGCATTTCCTGAGAATTGATCATCACTGCTGTCTCGCGGGCTGCGGCGCTGAGTGTAAGACCTGGCCAAGGTGTTGCTCAGTGCATCCACAGCTTATCTAGTCTGTCTCTCAATCATCGCGCACGGGTGGGGCGCTCGAGGGAGGGGATGCGGAAGGGAGAGGGGTCAGAGAGGATATGGATAGGGGAGAAGGGGTGGTAGGGGTAAGCGCTGGCCCAAGATGCTACTATTAAGTGTCAGTGAATTGCGAATTAAACCCCTGCAGACTAGGGTCAAAAAGGAATAGTACTGCAACCCAGAGTTCCCTGGGCGAGTCCGTTGTAAATTGCTATAAGGAGGGAAGGGGATATTCTTTGGACTGCAATGATCTTTGTTGCAACGCAAGTTCCTTAAACTTTCATGAATCACATCGTCTGGGGCTCAGAACCCCCGATATTAAACGGTTTGGACCCTGCAATTTTTGAGTTTATGTAATACAACTTCACCCTTTGATCAGGCTCTCAAAAT
The DNA here is from genome assembly GCA_034695025.1 of Chamaedrilus cognettii. Taxonomy (NCBI): domain Eukaryota; kingdom Metazoa; phylum Annelida; class Clitellata; order Enchytraeida; family Enchytraeidae; genus Chamaedrilus; species Chamaedrilus cognettii. The sequence continues at coordinate 12,157 of JAQIWG010000209.1, forward strand.
TTTATGTGAACTCGCTCAATGCTGAGAATAGATGAATGCCTAAGTGTGGGAACGTTGAACAGAATGGTGATGGTAGTCCTGAAGAGGGTCAGTTGTGTGGATGGAATAACCTAGTGCATGCTTCTGGTTATTTGATGTAGGTGTAATCATTGCTATGCAAGATGTTCATTGATGCCTAGCTTTAGTAAGTTTGAATAGGTTTGAAAGAAGGGCCGTTTGATTTCAGAAATTTTATTTCAAAGGATTCTTGTTTTTTTTACAATTATTCTTGAGAGAAAACGAAGTCGGTGTGATGTGATTTTGTCACATAGTATTTTAATATCGGAAATGATATGGCGTTAAAAAATAGCTATAAGTTTGTTATGCAGATTTCCCTGTCAAACCATGGGCATTGCTGGTTTGGACAATACAATATTCGTGATTTGTGCACCAGCCATGAATCATAATTTATTTGAAGCTGAAATTAAAAGTTATCCATCTTTGAGAAGTTTGTAGCTTCATAGCTTGGTTTTGATCTTACCGGGTACTTTCTAGGTTCTTATCTAAATCCTATAGGTCTCATCCTAATGCATCATATTCATATACCAGATGCCACTCTATGAAAGGTGCCAGCCTGTTGTCAAGGCTGCTGGATATTGTTCATACTTGCTACTGATGAGTAGTTCTATACCGTGGAGCAGAGTTTCACTACAAAGTGTCTCGGTGCTGGTTACAAAGTGGGTGGCCGCTCGAGCCGCTGTTTGGTTTATAGCATCTCTCACTAGCTGAGGTTTATTTGTAGTAGCGCGGAGAATTGTGAATGATGATGGGTGTGGATCAATAATGGAGGGCGCTGTGTATAAATGGACACTGTGCTGTGGATGAAGAGGATTTGCATGTTTAACTGAGTAACAAACAACATGCAGTTTAAATCGATCAATACATGTTAAATCTAAATTAGTGTTTAAAATAAATTTATGATTCAATGTTGTCCATTCTTCGTTAGTCTTCAAAACTACTGTAGATAATGTGGGCCTTCTTTCTTCAATATTATATAGGTAGTCGAGTTCGAGTGTAAATAGATTTAATTCGTTTCATTTAATTTTTATTTGATTGTTTATTAAATTGTTGATTGTTATTTGACGTGTTCCGTTTGCATTGTGTCCAGGCGATTGATCCCAGTGGTACAAGTTTTATGGGCGGCAGACCTGGGTTCAAATCTTCTAAGGCGGCTGGAGGCTCGGCCATGTATGGCGACTTCCGACATCCTGGTGAGTTCCCCCTTTCTCCCCCACTTCTGCACTAATTAGTAAAACCTTATTTGTGGCTAGATACTACATGGTTGATTTGGTCTTAGGAATACGTTGGTTTTAGTATGTTGTTTTATGAAGAAGTACCCAGATCACCCTGTATCATTTAAATTTTTCATTTAAAAAATGCGATTGAAGTGATGTTATTATATGCCATTTAATTGAGCAACGCTAAATCTTTGCTTCAAATTTGCATACTTCAATGACTTGAGTTGATCTCTAAAAGAGAACAACTGAATTAATAAATGATGATTTATATCTAAACTTTTAAGAGCATATACAAACTGCATGTGCTGCCCTTAAGTCACATCAAGACTATGATGTCAGTACATTGTACAGTTGGTTTCATGCTTCTCTATTAATTTTGTACTTTAATTGCTCATCTGGTTATCATTTTTGAGTAATTTTGCATGTTAATATATTACTCGCCGTTGCGATCTTTTTTTTGCATGAATGTTGCGCTCTTGTGATGTGTGCACATAAATATTTTGTGCATGTAAATTGATGTGTGTGAGAACTGTTGCTGTTGCAGACGCTGTACATCAGGGCATGGTGGGGGGGGATGCGGGGTGGATGATGAACGGGGCCGGGGGGGGCTTGCTGGGACCAAGCTACTCGACCCTCATGTCCAACGGAGGGGCTCACTTCCCCCCCATGGCTCCCACACCACCTGGCATGAGACATCATCGGGAACCAATGGCAAGCGTCCTCAGCCTGTCGCGTCACGCTTAAGAACTTATATAAGAACTTATTCAAGTACTTCTTATGCGGGTGTGTTAGACTGTAAATGGACATGTGTGAGATTCTAGTGATGCCTTTGTGATGAAAATGCTTTTACTATCTATTTTGGTCTTACATTTGAACCTATAATTGTGGTTGTATGGTATTTTTTGTATTAAAAGACACTGTTGATTAAAACATTTTATCTGTGTGCGTGTTGCAGTCGTATCAGATGCTCCTTTCCCACCCCTCAGAGCTGTCTGGCCTGCCCTCCATCACATCCTTTCACCCCACTACCTCTCACCCCGCGACCTTTCACCCCACATCCTCTCATCCAGCACCTTTTCACCACGCGATCTCCCCGCGCACTGGTGCCTACCTCCAGCACTCAGCGGCCCATCACGGCGGCATGGACCCAGGGGCAGGGGCCCAGACCGGACTGGCTGTCGGTCAGGCTCTATCCAGCGTAAGGATGGGGGTCAAGCTCTATCCATTGTAAGGTTTAGGGACGGGCCATAGACAGGCTCTGGGCAGTGTAAGGATTAAAGTTGTAAGGTTGGGCTGTAGACAGTGTAAGCATTAGGGTCTGGCTGTAGACAGTGTAAGGATAAACGGACTGGGATTATTCTTCATGTGGCGTATAGATCAAGAATTTATTTATAGCCTATCGACAGTTTAGACTAGGGTTAAGGACTGTTAGTCGTTACCCTGTATATTGTTAAGAACATCCTAGCATTAGACTGTAATCTATGTACGGTAGTATCCAATATTCAACGTGTGTCGTTTGTGTTGTATGTCTAGTTGTATACGCCAGAGCACATGAGCAGTGGTTATGCCTCCAACCCCTCCACACCCATGTCGTCACCACCAACCCTTGCTGGTCAGTGCTAGCAAGTTTCTTTGAAACGTCAACATTTAGCTGTGAATTGGGATGTATATTGTATAATGTATATAATATTGCTCTAAATGGGCGATACATTGCTTGATAACTGAAAATTAAATTGACTATTGAAAGCGAATTATTTTTCAGTTTTCTTACTGCTACATGGTAAATGAAGCAGAAGTATTTTGCACGATAGGCTAACAATGGATAACAAGAACTGAGTTACTATTGTATGATGTGTATTGTATGATGTGTATTGTATGATGTGTATTGGTGTATGATGTGTATTGTATGATGTGTATTGTATGATGTGTATTGTATGATGTGTATTGTATGATGTGTATTGTATGATGCTGATGCTTTTATGAAGCCGTGTACAATCCATTGATAGGCTAGTAGAGACTTGATAAATATTGTGTGTAAATTTTATTTATTTATAAATAACCGTTTTTGATGCCCATTATCAAGTGTATAGCAATGAATGTGCACGGTGGGTCTAAAAATTTACCTTTCACTGTTAACACAAGATGGCATCTGTGCGCGTACCACGTATGTCTTGACTCATAAAGAAGCACTTTGATCACACGCGTCGTCAGCGTTAGTGTACTAGTAATACATGAGACATTTTAAACGGCTTGAATTCGACCAGTGGCATTTGTTATGCGTTGAAGGGCTGATGGCATTATTTGATGAGGTTTGAAAGCGTGGGGTCCTTGTTTTTGACCCGCCGCGTACATGCTTTGAACGATATAATAATACTCGTTATAATGATGATATAATCATATATAAGTAATAATGATGATATTGTAAGAATGCGTAGTGACTTATTATGAGTTTGAAACTGTTGCAGATCAACAGCGCCAGTGGATGCACCACGCTGCACTCAACTCGGCCTCGCCACAGTTTGACAGAGGGCAGCAGTTGCAGGTTAGTTACCATTATCCATGTTTGTCAGCTGGCTTTAACTAGCAAGAACCTGATGCTGAACTGTAGAATACGCTCGACTCGTATGAAAGTTTGCTTTATTTGTAAATACTTTTTGGTTAGTTTTTGGCTTCATTTGGATATTGTCAGCATTCTGTCATAGTTGTGACGACTTACTGATATACAATCCGATACGCGATCAGTGTATCGGAATTGTATAACTGAATAGATGACTTTTCCGCAAACTGGGATGTGCCAGATTGGAGTGGTTTATATTGCGAGTAGATTTAAACGATCCTCGTACTTTTAAATTATATTCTTGCCATACGTAATCAATCGAAATATATCCGAGTTTGTACGTACGCGTACGCTATGGTTTCAGCACGGCGACTCCATCTTGCCACATTCCAACAGTCGACGTTTGATGGGCTATGAGGCCGGAGCATTTCAGAGTCAAGGCTTGTTGAGTCATCCCGATCTGATCGTGAGTAGTCATTTATTATTTTTCTTCCATTTTTTATGGTTGAAAGCAAATTTTAAAATATATCTTCCGTTGTTGTAAAGAGTACTGGTAGCTTCAAAATTGTTTGTTCATTCAAAATGACAGGCATTAAATCTCTGTAAAATCGGATCAAATTTTGTCGTGCGGCTATGATATGATCAAGGAGCACTTGAAATGTTTATAATACTGAATCAAAGGACTGCGAGTGTGACGCTCACAGCACTGAAGTTGGCCAGTCTATGCATTTAACCGCTCACCCTATATCAGCAGACTATACAATACGAGGCGATCCTTTCAAGGGCGGCCTAACGTGAAAAAATTTTGCCTGCTGTCGGGACGCGTGAGACCTTAAATTTAGCTCATCGGCGCTCGCAACGGCGAGCAAATTTTTTTCATTTCGGGCCGCGATGTCTCGGATTGTCCAATTAAATTGATTTAAAGATAATAAAATATGCAGTTGAAATGGCGAATTTCTAGCGCGGCTTAATTGGTCTGTAAGCGCAAGTTGTGTTCAGATTGTGCGTTGACAGTGGGACAGTTTGCTGTATTGACTCAGTCACGTTGACTTTCATGGTTCCTTCAAATATTTCTCGCGTATATGCGATATTGTTGAAAGTTTACAGACAAGGAATACTTATTCCGTGTTGTTCTCTAGTATTATCTCGCTGGTATCCACTGCAGCATATGCATTTTAAGGCATCAACATGCTCAAAGTACAGACTGAGCATATTGTCGCAGCGCTCACATTGTTGTATCCGGCTATACTTGAGTCATAAATTGTTCAATTTGCATGAATACTAAACATTATTTGTAGAAGTTTTGCTGTAAGAGTTTGTTGTGTTTTGTACGAGCATTGTGTTTAAGGTAGTGCATGTTTTGTATAGATCACTCAGTATGCTTGCTTGTGTTGCTTTAGCCGCCCAGCAGCGGAGGCGTGTCACGAGTGGGAGTCAGTCAAGTGGAAGACGCTCCAGTTCTGCCGCCACCGCTGGCGCCGCCGCAGAAAAGCGGAGTGAAGCAGGAAAAGAGTGTTGACGAATCAAATGGCTCATCTGCTGCAGGGGCGGAGTCTCGCGCAGACGCTCCGAGCCAATCGACAGCCTCTGCACAACCCCCAGCCAAACGAGCAAAGTAGGGAACTGCGGATTGGTTCAAAGCGGACGTTTTCATGTTTTATACTATGGGTATTATGTTAGCTGTTATTTTTTTTTTGCTTTGTCTTTGCGAGGGGGAGCTGCATTGATGTTTGAATTATGGGATATGAATCATGTATTCCTTGAAGTTTGTGACGTTAATTAATTATATGATCTTTGATTTTTGTGATTGATGTGATTCTTGAGTTGATATTTCTATTACTTTTAGAACATTCGTGCGGTATGTGCTACAACTGTAGCTGTACAAAATTACAAACCTTGTCCTTGTTCTAATTCAGAAAATCAAAGAAATCGTCGTCGGCCGGAGAAAGTGTAGACTTTGATGACCTGTGAGTTGTTCCTTGCTTTTAGTGATATTGCTTTGATTTCTTTCTGTCCAAAATGGCTTCGATTTATTAAACAACTATTGTGTATGTAGTCTACATTGCACAATTTTGAATGAAATACAGGTTTATTGGATATTATTGAAAATTGTAGAACTATGTTTGTGATTTAATTATCTGCAATTTAGAATCGCAGAATTATGCTGATCCAGATTAATTATTTAGATTAATTATTCAACAATTGTTTTGTAGTGAAATACATCTGGATCAAGTATTGAAATCTCTTTGTGTAAGGTGCATTATATTGCACCGATATAAGGATACATCACCTATATCACCTATATCATATAGATGCATATATGAAATTGAGTAACTGGCCAATATTGACTGAAGGAATGATGATGACGAAGATGATGATGACGATGACCTCAACCCTGAGTTGAAGGGTCAGCGGGAGACGGTCAGGAGACGACAAAATAACGCTCGTGAGAGGTCTGTTGCTAGACAGCAAGTGATTCTCTTGATCCGTTCACTGTTTTCCAGGCTCGAGTATCAAGTAATAGCACGCTGTTATTCTAAAATTTTCACCTTTCGTTGACTACAAGTATCTTTTATTCGAGGCAAGAAAATTAAATCAAGTGAATTATACAGATGTTGAACAGATTTGTATAACAGTGTAGTCAGTTTATTCGACTCCCCCCGACCTTAAGTTGCACACCTATTTGTCTTTTTGCCTGTGTCTGCAGGGCCTGAGAATTGTGTCAAAATCACTCTTCCTTTTTTAAAGCCTAGGTGAACAAGATACAGCGGCGGCTATTAAGTAATTAAGCGCTATTATACTCATTTTAATCTAAAGTTCCGTTTTTGTGCGTTTCATTTCCGATAGTTCCGTTTTGGGAACTTTTGGGGATTTTAATGCTGTTTTATTAATGCTGCTTAAAAAACATTTTATTATTTGCTTCTCTTTGTAATGTTTTACATGCAAATGTTTTATTCTTTTGAATGCTTCATGATTTCGTTTAATTACCATGGTGATTGAATTGAGCATTCATATCGATGACTATTGCGATAGTATTGTGATATATATCATCACATTTATTGTATCAGCATGTATTGAGCCCAAAGGCCTGAGCTCCAAAGCTTATACAAGCTTAAGACGCTCAAAGATCTGCTCGACCATTGTGGCCTCATCGGCTCGTCCTCATTGGGCAGTTTCTTTGACCCGACCTCGATTCTTGTCGTCGTGGTAACAGATTGCGAGTGCGTGATATAAACGAGGCGATAAAGGAGCTGGGTCAGATGATCTCTGCGCACACGGGTGCGAGCCAGACCCTCACTAAGCTGACGATCATGCAGGAGGCTGTTAACGTAATCACCACGCTCGAGCAGCAGCTGCGAGGTACAGGGCATCAGCACGCGAAGGCATGCCACGGTGTAGCAGCGCGCGAGAGCATGAAGGCATGTCGCGGTATAGCAGCGCGCCGGAGCATGGTAGCAGAGAGCGTTGTTAGCAGGTGGCCGTTCTCGGCTCCTTGAGTCTCGGCATGCGGTTCGATGGTTTTAGAATTCTAGCAGAGTTGTTACTAACATTTGCTTTTCAGATTTGGTTGGAGGAAGTTTCACCTGCCTGTCTGCCGTTGCTATCATTTTGCAGATCATTTTCTATATGGTTTTTAATTATTTCGCATGATATTTTCTCATGTAGAGGGAATGCATGCTTATGAATAGTGTAGAAACATAGCCAGAATAGTCAAACTTGCTTAGAAGTCTGTGTGTCGCATGTTTGCTGACTGCAAGTCAATTGACGTAATTCCGTACCACTTTTATAACTTTGTGAATTTTCAAAATTTCTTACCCAATGCTTTCAATTTGTTTAATTCATATTCAATGCTCCCACTAGTTGATCTCCTTCTAAGCAAGTTTCATTATTTTGTCTCCACTTCCCAGAATTATCACGAGGTAACGGTGAACATTGAACATATTTATCAAAGAGCGCCGGACGCGCGTAGAAAGTCTTCATCCGTTAGCGGGGTCCGGGTCGGTTGCTTGCAGGATCCGGGTGCGGGACATTAACGGAGGGTTCCGCGAGCTAGGCCGCATGGTAACGCTGCACTTGCACCCGGACAAACCGCAGACTAAGCTCGGCGTGCTGCAGCAGGCCGTCTCCCTGATAACCTCTCTGGAGCAGCAGATACGAGGTTGGTGCCTGTGCGTCGTGTGGTGAGCGCCAACGTGACTGTGTTACCCAGCGGTTCGTTTAAATGTGATGTGATCCACGTTCTCAGTAATAAAAAGATCGGCGAGGATATATTTTGGTGTTGTTAAAAAGCGTGATGTGACGTCACAGTCATGCATGTTTTTAGGAGAAAGAATTGTCCAAGCATTTCAAATGGGTGTTTTATAGAGAGCATTACCTTACTTTGGTCAAATTTCCTGTGTTTCCAGTCCTTCCTTCCATGTTATTTTGTCTGCGATGTGGTCAGAGCTTGAAAACACAATGATTTTGAAGGTTGTAGGATATATTGAAAGAGTTATCCTGTTTAAGAGTCTAACTTTCTGAACATTTGATAAATGAAGAAATTGATTGTTATAAGGTAGCTACAAAAAATTAGCATTACCGTAAGTTATTTCAATTGGCTTTTAGTCAGCTGCATGAGTTTTTTGGTTTTGGTTAAGTAGGCCCTAGTTTCAGTAGTGTCTTCTTGGTTCATGCATGGTTCTTGTGATGGTAGTAGTACTTGATTAATGATTGTAGCTATACTCTTAGTTATACTAAATACTACCCAATTACTCATATTCTAAGAGAAGATTGCGCAAGTTTGTTGCATGTATTTAAATGGCATGCAATGTTTTTGATACTTTTCTTTATCGATGACACATCATATGCATATGATATTGACATTGTAGTAGTTGTGTTTGGCTATGTGACTTTGTTAACGTGTAAGGAAACTACTTGCGATGTTCTAGATAGGATTGCTCTGAGAATTTGAGCTGTCTGCTTTTGAAATTGAGAAGGAATTATTTTTGTAGAAAAATGTCAAGTTGCATTTATAGGCTGCTACGTGTAGATAGCATACACACGTACTTTGCAGCAGTTACCGGTTAAAATATGGATAAAGACATTACAGACAATTTACCATTCCATCTTACTCCGAGGGTTTTTGTGCAACGGCGTGGTCAAATTTGAAATGAATGAAATGACCATTGAAATTTTCTGCAAAGGGGCTGGCTAAATAGGAAAACACGCTTCGCTGAGAACTTCTGTAAATGACACATTGTGTGTACATCATGCATCTACCTGTAACTTTATAACTTTTAAGTTACAATTCTTTATTTATTTGAGTTCTTAATGGTCATGTGTTCTAATTATGTTATGCTTAATCGTTGCATCTCTAAATTCAGGTTTAGTTGTAAACAAATAAATAAGCCTGTCAAATCATATAAAGTAGTAGTGGCATGTAATGTATATATTGTATGGCTGCATACCGGTATATGCTGTTTTAGTAATAATCCCACTAGGTTAAGTTTAAATTAATCTTGTAGGACGTTGGAGTTATATAAAACTGTATGCAAATGATTCTAGTTTGTGGGTTTTAGAGATCATCACTAAATTTCATAATTATGGTCATTTGTAAAGTATGTGTGACAAATTCGTAGCTCTTCACTTGATACTTCTGCAAGGTACTCCTATGCTCCGTTCTTCGAACATCTTTGTTATTACTCTCTTCTCTGTCAACTTTCATGGGCTACCTCAATTATCATTGTACAAAATAAAAATTTGTAGATAATAAATAGTAGAAATAGGTAGAGAATCATATTAGTAGAGGATCATATTTAGTTAAGGATCGTACTTAGTTGAGGATCATACTTAGTTGAGGTTCATATTTAGTTGAGGATCATACTTAGTTGAGGATCGTACTTAGTTGAGGTTCATATTTAATGAGGATCATATTTAGTTGAGGTTCATATATAGTTGAGAATCATATATAGTTGAGGATCATATTTAGTCGAGGATCATACTTAGTTGAGGATCATATTTAGTTGAGGATCATGTTTAGTTGAGGATCATGTTTAGTTGAGGATCATGTTAAGTTGAGGATCATATATAGTTGAGCATCATATTTTGTTGAGGATCATATATAGTTGAAGATAATATTTAGTTGAGGATCATATATATTTGAGGATCATGCTTAGTAGAGGATCATACCTAGTTGAGGATCATATTTAGTTAAGGATCATATGTAGTTGAGGATCATGCTTAGTAGAGGATCATACCTAGTTGAGGATCATATTTTGTTAAGGATCATATGTGGTTGAGGATCATGCTTAGTAGAGGATCATACCTAGTTGAGGATCATATTTGTTGAGGATTATATTAGTTGAGGATCATATTTAGTTGAGGATCATGTTTAGTTCAGGATCGTACTTAGTTGGGGATCATACTTAGTTGAGGATCATACTTAGTTGAGTTGTAGTGCTATGCTTGTACCGCAATCGTTGACTAGAATCGTGGGGGTTGGGTTGATTGCAGAGCGCAACCTGAACCCAAAGGCTGCGTGTTTAAAGCGCAGAGAGGAGGAGAAAGCGGATTTCTCCGTTCACTCACACTCCTCCAACTCAGAGCTTATCCCACAGTCGTCTATGGTGAGGGACTCCAATGAAACCTAATGATTAGATCCAGATTCTTTGAACTCTTTCTCGCTGCTTTTAGAGTGTCAGTGATATTGGATGTTTGTCAATGTTGTGTGTGTCTGAACTAGTAAAATTGAGTCACATCTTGGATCACATGAAAGTATGGTTTGATTTAATTCGGTTTTCATTGAAACATTGATTGAAACATTTGTAAACAATCATTTTCAATTTTTAATGTATTGTATAGAAATGCAAATTAATTTCTAGTTAATCTGTTGATTATTTGTTGAATAGCAACTGCATTGAAATTGTTTATAGAAAAAACTGGATATTTATGTATTGTAAGCTTGACCCTCAAAGTTTCAATCATTTTGTATTGCATCTTTTCTGCATGCAGGGCATGGCTGACATGCGAACCTCTTATCAGCATCATTCGATGGACATGAATAACGGACATCCGGGGCTTCTATGATCTAGCCAGAAAACCCGCGCTTCGAAGTATAAACAACATTTTACGAAGGTGACGGCTGGCTAAACCTGTGGAGATTATAAGCCCTGCTCTGTAGATTCCATCAAACACTTCATTGTAAGATAGTGTAGGCCTAACGAATGCACCTTCAAGATCTTGATGACGCCTGTCCTAGGAATAATTCTAAATTCGGTTCAACGAAGCATGTGTGGTGGAAATTTTGGATTATAAATGTTTGATAGAGAAACTAAGAGCTGTGACTATCAGTAATCAAACTGTTGCACAAGAAGTAGGCGACCAGATGGATTGTGTTCTGATGTAAGGCCTTGTAGCCTCAACAGTCTCCATACCCTTGTTGGGTTCTTACTCGTTAGTATTGAGGCAGAAGCAGCCATTGTGGATATTGCTGACTGCTATTTAGAGCAGCTGCTTGAGGCGTTATGGAATAGAATGTAGTTTTAATTTAAATTCGGATTAGTAACTGAAGGATTTCGCTCGAGGTCGGTTTGAAATATAGCTGTAATATTTATGTAATGTTTATGTAAAAAAGAGCTTTTACTGACTATATAGCATTACTCCATTTATATCACCAGTGCAAAGATATATATACTGTTGAAAACAATAGCATATGATGTATACTGTGCAGCATTCGAATGGGCACGTCATAAATTTTAATGTATTGAATTATTGAAACTAACTTTGTATCAATTGTTGCTCAGTGCTGTTTGTGTTGTGGCAGTAACAAATCATGTTACTGCCATGTCAGTATGTCGGTCAATGTTTTGACATCGATGATATTATGAGTTGCAAGAATAATTATTTACATATCTGTGTTAGAGGCAGAACAAATGCTTCGTCAGATGGGTTTATTTAAAGGCTGTTTGAGATTATGGTGAAAATTAGTATCAAGTAGCAAACTTCTTTTATTATCTGACTGTGTTCAATGGGGGTCTATCCATCAGTACAAAAATAAAGTGGACAGGCAGTGATTTTGTACCGATATTATTTATATCTGATGGGCCATTGTCGGTATATATGAACAAATGTAAGGCATATCTTTTGAGTTTTTTTCTTCGAAATTTTTTACAAATCTCAATACTGGTGTGAGGGTTTGATATTAGTCCCCCCCCCCTTCTGTTCATATGAACCCTCTTAAAAATGCATGAGCAGTGTTAAAAATGGCGTGGAAAATAAAATGAATATATCTTGCATGGTTTACATGTAAAGGCAAACATTACCGTATTTGATTTTTTTAAGCTGTAGCTAATGCTCTCTCAGTTCCAAATTTTTAAATCTAGTTTATTTTGACCTTTCCAGTGAAATGAATCCCATAGTAGACAAGTGATTTTGACATACTAGACTAACTTTCTGAAGAAAGGCGTCGTCCCTATCTACCCCCACTGCTCGCCAGTTCTGCACGGAAAACAAAACTGTCTGGACCCCCTCAGTTAATTTTTAACAAATCGAACACTGCTGGTATTTGAAAATTAAAAACTCTTGTTTTAGCCCTTTTTACATTGCTGGCAATTGCAGATGCATCTTTTAAGGGTCATCTTGTGATTGTCCAAGCGTTGTCTCTGCTGTAAATAAGCGTTATCAAGTTAGGGCGAGGGTGCTAGCATGCTTGCCATTTGCCATCACCTATTGGCACTTCATTAGTTTGTGAAATAACAAAAGGCACTGTAGCGTGCTAAATAATGCCTACAAGTCCGTAGCAGCAATATCCAGGCATTTTGATAAAAATGCATACGTCTGTAGGTATACTGCACTCATATAGCATTCAAATAAGTCATGAAAACGAAGATAAGGAAGCATCGTTTGCTTGATTCGTGATTGTATCTAATTCATTGTATCAACATGTAAAAATGTTGCTTCATGAATCAAATCAATTTTGATGTTTGTTAGCATCATTAGAATCATTCACCCTCTCTTCATTGGTGTGCTAAGGACGTTAAGATGCAAAGAGAACTTTCAGCTGCTTCTTTGCGCATGCTGATATTGCCAATTTGTTGACATTGGTCTTGAGATTGTTGCGTGTGTATTTTGTGGTGGTTCATAGACATGTACATTTTACAACATTTTGCTGCATTTATTACAGTGCCCATTTATATTAGTTTTGTTGATAATTTATCAACTAATTATAGGGTTGAATCTGGATATTTGTACTAATTGAAACCGTTTTGAAATGTTTCAGTTTCGTTGCATCATTCGTGTACTTTTTCATACCGCAAAATTATTTAATTTTTTTAGGGTTATACAGCGTTTTATGCGGCGTCAAAAGACAAATATTTTTTCATGACAATTATATTTTTATCGTTTGTTCCGATGTTCAAAATATTCACCCTTTTCTTTTATGCGCATCGAATTCTGATGTAGTGTTCTTTGATCGATTAATCAACGACCTTTGAAAATATCGACCCGCGGGTTACATTCTGTAGTACTATCCATAATCGACCTTTTGTATGTTACAATTAACTGCTTCAAATTATTATAGTGTTTTGAGTCTCATATTGTATCACACTGATTTATGGAATAACAGTCATAATGCGCTGTTACATTATATACTTGGTTCTGTTGATGCTACTTTATCGGGTAAGTGCTTATGGATGTAACATAGAGTTACAAAAGGAGTTGTTTATCATGAGCATGTCAAGCTAAAGTGTCAATATCAGAATCTGGTGCCATAAAGTTTGAGCGTAACAAATTTGTTTCACTATGGTCGTTTCTCAGAATTGGATGCCTACAAATATCTATGGTTATCATTTTTGTTGTATATTTGCTGCGAAAGCAGATTTATCTTCGCATTTATCACGCGCTTGCTGCCAGTCTCATATTGCCGACTGTTGTCGATGGATTTTCTTAAGATTAAAATTAAAAAAAATTACATTCACAATCTTAACGCTCTCCTGTTGCGTTCTTAAAAAATGTTATTAAAATTTTTGTGTTTATAATCATTTAGGGCTTGTATATAGATAGGGTTGAGATTCGTTTTTCTTTTTCTTTTTGAAGCAGGCTGATTCGTACCAGCGTGTAAAGAGCATTGAAATTACAAGATACTGAAATGCAAGTTTTAGTTACAAGAATAGTCAATTGATTATACAACAAAAATAGCAATTTATTTCATTTAAATCTTTTAATGAAATTGTAGCTTATATTACTGTTAAATGTAGCCGTGATATCACTTCTTAGAAACAATACAACAATAAACTGTAATTCACTTCATTGTAAGTTAGTGCATTCAAAACGATCATTATCAAGCATAGCAACATTTCTTTGTGAGCGAGCGTGTATCGCATTTTCGGGTCTAAGAATATAATATTACTAACGCAAAGGCAAATAAATAGGTTGGTTCATCCAAATTTTGTGTCCTCGTTAGGATGTTTTGGGACAGTACAAAAATTGTGGGAGGTGTTATTTGCAGACAAAAAGTTCTGCTAGTCCGGTTTATGAAACTACCGTTCATCGTTAAAAATAGTTGTAATTCATTATTTTTCTTCATTTTTTTCGTAAATGTCAAGAGTCAATCGAAGAACAAAATCTGTTAACTTGAATGTTAAAAATCGAAAGGTTCGATTGCCTACTTTTACTAACGGAGCAACAATCAATAATATTGAAAGATAGATTGAAGACTGAGGATAAAAAACACTTCTTTCTGTAGTTCTTGATGTCAAATATTCCGACTGTTATAAACGTTGTATCCAATTTTGTGACTGGATGAATATTTCCAAAGCCAATGTCCCACTATCCCCCTGTTGGGACTTCTTTGTTTTTCAAAGTTTGATTCGGTCGATGCATTGCCGTTATTCGTACTCAATATAATACACCTCTTAAGCCAAATAAATGACTTAATTTTTTTTTATTAAGTATGTTATGCTGTGCTATCACACATACAAAGTACCGGTACCAGATAATGACAGCATTTCAGTTGCCTACTATGTAGATCAAGTTTATGCAGCAATAGGTAAATCAGCACTAGGATATCATGATACTATCAGATACATGAACATAATTATTTATCATGAGATGATTTGAAGGTAACTAAAAAGGAAGAGTTATAGAAAATTCAACAAAATACGACACGATTACATGAAATAAATTGTAAAACCTCAAAATAAAAGCAATGTCCAAAATATACAAAATATGTATTGACAATTTCACCTGGCTATCCGAATACATACATATTTAAAGAACTAAAATTTATAGATAATATCAGTGCTTGTGCTAAGGAGCGGTGTCTCGGACATCCCTCCCCTATACTAAGATGAAATCTCTCTAAGATCTGGTTGCAGGGGGGTTAAATAAGTATTGAAATCCCCCGTAAAGTTGGCAACAAAAAGGGTATTTTATGTGAAATGAATAAGCACTTTTGAGAATAGCACTTCGAAAACTTATGTCAGCACCCCCCCCTCCCACCCAAACAAAATCTGCACCAAATGAAAACGTGACTTTTTGCTTCTAAAATGGGTTCTCAAAATTCATTCTCTATGCTGAGCAACAAGGAGGAATGCCAACCTCCAACAAAATCTTAGCGTGGGCACTGCATATCATGAGCTAAATACAATTTGTACTTTAATTATTTAAATTTTAAAAATGGACAAAAAATCTAGCATAAGTGTCATAACATTGAATAGCCGAATCTCTTCTTGACAAAAATTTTATAATTAAAGCTTATTAAAGCTCTTATAAAAACCGCTGAAAAGAAATTGAAGCTAAAATATCTATTCCAAATTAAGGCTACAATATGTATTCTAATCTCAATACTTAAATGTCAAAAACAAAGACTAAAACTGCCTTGTTGACGCCGTGTGATTAATATTGCGGTTGCTTACCAGTTCAACTGATTATGAAGAAAGTAAGCTATTACATGATAACCGGGATAAGTTCAGTTTTAGCATTGAGATGTTAAACATACTGGACAATCGATGAAAAAAAATACTTCATCTGATGCTCGATTCAAAGATCACCGATAATGAATAAGGCACACGAGTAACGTTAATCAATAGTTCGAGATACGCTCAATCATTTGACAATTTACTATGTACAACTCTTCAATCTCTCTCGTGCACTGCCAAACGGCTGGTCCCTAGCATGCAACCTCTCCGAACCTGGCGATCCTCTGCAATTATCTTCAGGTTGCCATGCGATTTTCTTTCCAGTATTTTTTTTAATCTGTGTCCTTTTCCTTCCTCTCATTCGCTCCATTCTTCCCTTCAGTGTCTCTCTCACCAATCGTTCTCCTGTTGCTATATGCTCAATCCAGCTCTTCTTTCTCTGGCAGTTCTTCTTTCTCTGCACAATATATCCACAAGTCTTTCAACACCTGCTTGTTTGTTCTTTTCTCTGTCCAACTAATTTTCTTCATTCTTCTCTAAATCGATATCTCAATGGCCTATATTCATTTTATATCCTCTTTTCTGAGCGACTGCGTCTCGGCCCTTTCTGTCAATCACTGTGTTCATCACTCCTCTCTTGGATATCTTCATTACTTCTGTCTTCATACTCTGCAATCAATCTACATCATAGTCTTCAGCTACATTCTTCATTTCACACGTTTCTAATAAAAATAGTTCGTCTGGAATTACAACAATGGAATTATTAACAAGCCGCACAACGATATACAAGGTCTGAAATCCAAAACAGAGCTTCTATCTATACACAGGAAG
This sequence comes from Chamaedrilus cognettii, assembly GCA_034695025.1. Classification (NCBI taxonomy): domain Eukaryota; kingdom Metazoa; phylum Annelida; class Clitellata; order Enchytraeida; family Enchytraeidae; genus Chamaedrilus; species Chamaedrilus cognettii. Next base: position 28,716 of record JAQIWG010000209.1, read on the forward strand.
CCTGTGTATTAAAGGCCATATTAAATTACAAGCTTATCCGTCCTATCATGTGCAACTATGGGACTCAGATGGGACATTTACGACCTAAAACAATTTAGCAGGTACTGTGCGGATATGCAGTTTCAATGACTGATATCGGCAGAGACTCTGAAGTGGACATTGCCGTGGCCTGCCCGTCAGCAGCATTAGTCTCATCAGTATTATCTGTTGAGATGAGGATTGGCCGCTGGTTGGCTGCTGCCTGGTGATTCACCATGAAGTTGTAGAACGGGGGCAGAGCCCCCGGGTAAGCCCCTAGCTGCACCACTTGTTCCTCGGGTTTCGGATGTTCTGTGTAGGGAGGAGGCTGCAGCTGGGCTACTGGCTCACCGGTCGCATATCCCTGTCAGAGACAACCATGAATGGAGTGATGCAAGGGCATGAAACAATGTGCTACAAAAATAAACGCCCTTCAAAGAATGCCCTTCCTGTCGCCAACAAAAATAATAAATTACCCTGAACGATGATTATCAGCTAGTGTCAGTTGTGTTTAACAGCCCTGCTGAAGGGCCTGTAGCGCACAGTTTCATAGTTGCCGGCGCCGGGACCGAAAAAAACCTGGACGCGAAAAACAGCTTAATTATTACTCTTAACTTTGTCAGTGTTTAAACTACTTTCATATGATTGTAGAGCTGCACAGGCACGGTGTTCAGAAGACTCAAAATAGATCCGAGTGGCTAGACAGAATAGACTCGTCATGAACGCTCGTTTGATCATGCGACACTGAAGTGGTAAAACAAAGAGACTACCTGAAGCTGATGAACAGGATAGCCCACTCACCATAACGACATCATCATATGATGGCGGCTGCATCAGCTGCTGCTGCGAACCTACACCACATAATGAATTCCATTGCACATAAAAATAATTATTCCTCAGTGCTCAACTATCTGACTGAAGAACGAAACAAAGAAATAAACTAGTCATTATCATGTCCTGTTCATTTATCGATAAAGCAAAAGGAACCAAGATTAAAAGGAAACCAATTACAAAAAAAACTAATCTAGTATTTTTAAACATTTAGCCTAAAAAAAGAAACAAGTAAAAATACCCCTTAAAATTAGATCCCAGATCTAATTTACACGACCTGATTGGGTTGTGACGTCATTTTTGTTCTGTGACAATTCAAAAACAACCAACTCTTGACTGAACAACTAGCTCTAAATCTTGACAATTTCTTACAAGAAACAATACTCGGTCACAGATTCACAAACCGAAGTCGATGTCGGCGTGCAGCCCAAAGACGCCCATGGCGCCCTCTCTCTCCACCGCTGCGCGCATGACCGCCCTCTCGCGCGCAACGCGTGCGCTCGCGAGCAGCTGGCGCTTGCGCCGCAGCATGATGCCGACGATGACGCAGGAGAGGATGAGCACGATGAGGCTGACCATCAGCACAGGCATCATCACGGTGAGGAAGCCGTAGTTGTGGTACTGGTCATAGTCATCCGACGGCGTCGTCGTACTTCGAGTCTGCATCGCTGCGCGAGCGTGAGAGGAAGCAACGGGTTAGGCAGCGTTATAACTAGCTCAGGGCTGGTGCTAAAGCCACCCCCCGCACCCCCCGTTCCGACGTTTCGTCATGATCAAACTTACTGATGTGTTGATAGTATGTAAAGTTTTTGGAAAATCTTTGTCTCTACCCCTCCCCCCTGGTCGTGAGTTGTGTGTGTCAGTGACAAATTGTTGCTTCGAGGGAACAATTGAACTTTTGGGGTCAATATTAGCATTTGCTAGGGGGGGAGGGGGCCCAAAGTACACTATCGCCGGCCCTGGACTAGCTACAGGCACATGAGACTGATGACACGTGAAGGGACACAAAGAAGGGACTGCAACTATTCCACAATGGCATTAGCGTTTAGTGTTTACAGCGATTCTACAATTGATCGGTTAATAAATTCGCTTGACACCAGATGGCTAATACAAGTTGCCATAATACAAGCCGTAATATATCAATCTTTACCACCGTTTCTGAAGCTAGTTTTGAACATTTTATAAATATCGTAAAAAATAGCACAAAATCGATATCGCTCGAAATTAAATCAACAGTGATTACAAGAGTTTATTTGAGCCCTGATGAAACCGAAGTAGCATTACGCATCCGCATCCTTGTCGTAATAGGCGATGAGTTCGCTCGACGAGGGTGGGGGGGGAGTGCTAACAGAAATTTGTCACACCACCAACTTAGGCCTGACTATACCAAATTCGCGCTTCTGCGGCAATCATCAATGTCACACGACTATCTAACGCAGGCAGCTGTTACGCCACCACATATTAAAAGCGTAGAAATACACCTACATTATTCATTTTTACGCCTAACGCTACGCCTACCCGTTTCTAAATTGGCATAATGATTTGAACAGAACTTTCGTAATTGATTTTAAACACTTTTTTTCATTGACACAAAAGAGAACTCAACACTAGATTCTCATTAATATAAACTAACTCACTTGAACAACCATCTTCGTCCGACCCATCCATGCACTGACTGACCCCATCGCAGCGAGCCTCAGAGCAGATTGAAAAACGGCTGCGGCAATAGAAGAGCGTGGAACAATAGGGATGACGAGCTGACAACAAGCAACGGCTCTTTAAAACACATCGTGTCAAAAACATTAAAACTAGAGATAATGTCATATACTGGATTTAATAGACGCACCTTCGTTTTTACCCCGACATCAAGCTAACTCTAGAAATAAAATCTAACTGTACCCCACAACTGAAAATTCAAAAAAGCTTTTGTTCAATCCATTTGAATGATACCATGTGATCAACTTAACATAACGTCACAGATTTAGAGCCAAAATATTCTAAGTTGACACTGAATTTAAAATAAAGCCACAGAAGTTCTTAATAATATGCAGGCCTCAAAAACCCAAAATTATGTGTAACAAAATTCTTGAGAGGCCAAACCGCAAAAATTACATGCGCAAAAATTTCATGTTTTACAGTCAATTTCTCAAACCAGCTCGACTTACACTCCATAACATCCCTGACGGTGCTTGGGCGTTGTGTGGTGGATGGGGAATTCTGCCATTGCAGCTGGAAGCTAAACTGTCGCTGACTGCTCGTGCAGTTCAGTCGCAGTCGGATGTAGATCTCCCCCCCAGGGGCGCGGTATTCGCTTTGACGCATCACCCAGGGAATGAGCTCACCCAACGACGAGTTGCCCCATATTACTGTCAGGTATTCACCGGCGACATCTGTCGAGGAGGAACCCAATTTATACAACAGCAACAACGAAGCAATTATCAAAGTGCCTCGTTAAAAAAAATTATTAGTGCCCAGTTTCTTAAAAATTAAATGTAATACATGTAAAAAATATTTCAAGGAATTTAGACCAAAATTTGATGATGTATATAGTTGTTTCTGCCACAATGATAAACAGCTTTAAACAAAATCAGCTAGACGGCATCATATAAATTTTTTAATTGAAAATTTTATTGCTTTATCTTCGTAAGACCGCACTTGCCGTTATTATAGGCTACTCCAATTATTACACTATAATATTTGCAGTTATTGTACTAGTTAACGATATTTAAGCTGCACAACCGCGATTCGCGAAACTAGTAATCCAAAGAACCATCGGACTTGAAAATTATTCGAGTTAATGAACCTGCACCAGGCATCTACTTAATTCCAATAATTCAAACAAATTATGCTCATGAAACCAACAAGACAGGTATCAACTTTCTCTATACATGTAGTCTATGTCATAAATTTTATGAAACTTGTAAAATATTTAACGCCTAAAAAACTCAACTTGCTACTTATGATGTGACGCAAGACGACTGACTAAGAAATAAAACACAAGGATTGGTTGAAAGATCGTTGATTCCTAAGCCACATCAGCATCTTGATAACGCCAACCTATCTCTCAGAGTCTGTGATACAAAATACTTCGTATTGAGCGTCAAACGCCTCACAAGCCTCAATGATAAATGCAGACCGTCGATGGAAAGCTGTCCAAGGCTCATGACGAGGGTTCCCTTTGGCGGGGACTGACGAGGCACCACCCAGAGGTAGTCCGCCCACGTGTTAACCGGAACCTCCCTTCCGCATCGCATTCCAAGGGAGCGACGAAAGGGGGGAAAATTACCGGAGTAGAAATAATTCTCATGGACTACACACAAGCAACATTCGAAGATCGGAAAATTAAAGTTTGAAGACTTAAATAAAAATAATATAAGTGATAAATATCCTAAAAATATATCAGTCGTAAGTTCTTGTAAAAAACTATTGAATACTTCTTGAGAAAAAGTAGTAGCCTACCAGCTCAAAATCAAATTAATCAATCCATTTATTTGATTATAATTCATAAGTCAATTATAAGTTGCAAGTAAATGATTAACAGTAAAAATATTTTCAGTACAAGCTCAATAAGCATCAAAAATGTGAAACGTGAAGTGAATACTCTTCATCAGCTAGGATGTCGTCTGACTAACTGTAGATATTTAATAGCATTGATTGTAATTCATATAGCATCATGTGATGTCAATTATGCAATGCTATATATATGCAAAATAAACTTGAATCTTACAAATTATTGGTTTCTTCAGCCAATCCAATTTCTCTGTAAACGAAAACAGATTTTGCAAATGACGTTCTAAAACTACTATTGGAAATGTTATATCAAGAAATGTAAGACCAAAACTGCAGTCGTACTCATAACTAAATGTTAGCTTTCAAAGGCATGCAACGTCAATTATCCGCGTCAACTAAACTACTCATTATTCTTTCACAACTTACCAAATATTGGACTTCGGGCCATTGCAGTACCTTCAAGGTCTTAATTGTGGTAAACATCATAAACTTAAATTATATACGCCAAATGGGATTCAAAATTAATATCAAAACATGATGGAGTGATACGATTTTAATGAAAATCAAAGAATTTAATATCTGAGGCAAAAATCAATGCAATGCAACAAAAGAGTGTCAAAATTACTTCAGGCCAATCTCAGTATTAACTGAAGGAATAGGAAGAATAGTTCTATTAGAAATTATGTGACTCACGGGATGGCGAGAAAAAAGCATAACTGGCAGAAAATCCGAGCAATGATGCAGTCAGCTGCGTGGCTGATGTTCTAAACTCCACAATGAGCTCGCTGCCTAGTGAGACGACAAACGGTCGGCTAGATGCACCGCTACTCCTCAGTATCTGAGTCGAACTGGAGTTTGTGCCATTCAAGTGAATCTGCACAATTACGCCACATTCTAAGAAAAGAGGTCTTAACAACTAAGAAATTAAACAGAAGGTTAAACCGCAGCTATTATTTGATTGACTGAAAAACAATTAATATGCCAATAAATTATACACCACTACGCAGTACTCGTCACAAATATCAGTCATGAATGACATTGTCCTTGTGTTGTGAACATAATTACTGGGCCTATAGGCCTACGCGCTGCATGCGTTTATCGCCTGATAAAATGATGAACCCGTTTATGAAGACGAACATGACTGTATCTCCGCTATCAGTTTACCGAAGTGCGTAAGTTTGGCGTCAATTAATGCAGAGTTGAAGCTGTGAAATATCATGCGCAGACATATTGGGTCTATCCGCAATAGCCTTAACTAAAAATGCAATAAAGCTCGTCGCGTATCTCATGATAATATCCAAGAGCAACGGGACCGGCGACATGGTTCCATAAATATGCGTACGGAATATAAACTAGGTCAGACCCATCATGTCAGCGTATGAACTTTCGTCAGTTGAATTCTGCATACGTTGGTTAAAAAATTGTATATCTATCTCCGCTAGTCTCGATTCTGTTGCGAATCAAAAACGTTACCTTTATTGACTGAGCTAACAACCTCGCCCATTCAGCGCACGCTTTCAGCACCTGATATCTTTTGAACTGCTTCATAAATTATCCAAAAATTGGTAGAAACTAGCATAGTTCTAGCTAGTAACTATCTTGAAAATTTTAAGTCTGTAGTTAGTATGGTTCAAAAATGTCACCCTATGCCCGGCGAGCATATCACTCAGCAGTTTAGCGACGTGCATGTCACGTCGTTGGCGTGGTGGGGAACACTTTTAGCAACGTGCGTGTCATGTCGTTGGCGTGGCAGGGAGCTCAATTAGCGACGTGCATAACACGTCTTTGGCGGGCGGTGGGTTAAGAGATATCCCGTTCTTCAAAACATCAGTGTAGCAATATATTGTAGCCTATTTCTAAAAATGGGTTTTGATGCTAATGAATAGGATGTAAATGAATACGATGCTAAGAATAAGATACCAATGCTAACGAATAAGATGTTCAAATTTAACAAGAATTTATACATTTATTACGTACATTTATTTATAAATATAGCCTGCAGACTCACAGCAACACTAAAGGTGACTTACAAGTATCTCACTGTCAGAGTCCAAACTCCAATCGTCGAATTGAAGCAAAATTCTTCCACCATCAGTGTTGCTCAAGTAGTAATAAAACACATCGCCATTCATATAGTAACCACTAGGAAATCCAAGACTTGATATGCTTCCGGTTTGCTCAAAGCCTCCAATCACTGTTTTTGTATAATCTAAAACAGAACATCTCCACACGTGATTCATGATGATTCATCCCATAACTAAAAAAATAAAATGAAAGAAAGTTAAAACAGTCTACAGCAGGTTTAGTTCTATTCTTACAGGTAATATAATATTGATAATATCATAATTTTAGTAGGGCTATGACGCAGAATGGGCATTTATTACTGAGTCTAGTATTAGTGTATGGTAAGTCAGCACCTATGTACAGCCACACACACAAGAAATGCTAATTTGAAACACAAGGCATAACGCTTCAAGCAGAATGCTTGAATTTAACGATCTAGCGTTCTAAAATTACAATTATAAAATATTGTTATTTTATGACAACCGGTGCATTGTACGAGAGACAAAATTAGAGCGTTATAGAAAAGTCAACCAATAATGCTCGTATTTACGATTCAATTGCCATGAAACTATGACTCACAACTCATAAACTGTACAGAATTTTTTGTGAACAAAAGTGAATTTTAGCGAAAGATAGAAATCAATCAACCCAAAATAAGCAAACGCACAGAATTAATTTTCTCACATGCTTCAAGTGTATGAACTACAAGCCTACATTTAATTGTACCGTACATTTCTTAAATAAGCATCGTAACAACATATATATAACTGGCATTTTCACATTCTACAATACATCTAACTGAAATATGAATTGATTACGGTAATCAACTAACCCTTGAATCAATAACTGACACTTGTCTGAAATTTGTAAGAATAGAACACATACAAACTCAAATATCATAACTGATTGACCTAAGTTTTGCAGGCGTCGCTAAAAATGATAGTTTTATGAAAATTCTACGCCTTAACTAGAACGGGCAGGCATGGCATTACGTGTGAACATCAACTACGGTAGCATAGGCCTATGCGGTTTATAAAGGCTGAGCAGCTGCATGACGCCTGTTTTAGAAGGATCAAGCGTAACGCTACATATTTTTTATCAAAGCTAAACTTAACCCTGATAATTCATACCCGCAAAGACATTTCTCCATCCCGGGCTAGTCGGGCAAACGATCTCGTATTCGATCCTAAACGTCCATTCCGCTGCCGAATACACCGAGGATGCCGGCCACAAGGCTACACTGATGGCACGCGTCTGACTGAGATAGGATGCCTCCGACGAAGTCGACAGAACCAGTTTTGAATAGTAGCCGTTGTAACCGATCTCGGCAATGCTTAAATAATCGCAGCTGCGCAAGCAAATCATCAACTATGAATTCAGTTGTGACGAAGGCAGGTTATATCTCGTACTTAAACTTGCAAGGATGATATAAATTTAACTGAGACACAATGAAAGTAATAAAGCTTATAAAATCCGTCCGAATTATATCACAGTGACGCTTTAAAATCAAATTAAATTTAGATCATTATAGTACAGTGTCATGTACACTGTACTATATACAGCAAAAATGATCTAAATTTAATTTGATTTAAAATCATCATTGTGATAATCATTGAGATAATTGTAAATTACATAAATTTGATCAGCAAAATTATTCAGACATATACACTAGTATTTATTTAAAATCACCGTAACAATCTTTGTACAACAGTTCTTAAAAATATATGACTCAAATACCGACGTAAATTTTACTAATTATATATTTCAATTCAATCAATTACATTCCTTAAGATTTAACTAAGGTTGCATTTGAGAAATTTAGCTTTTAAGTTCTAACTACAACTTGCTAAATACATAAACCTAACAATTGTACTATCTTAACCAAATAAAAACTGAAATATAAACCACTCCAACTTTATACAACTTGCTTTAAAAGAACACCGTTACTGATTAAGCATCAAACATACGCCACAAACCTTGTGGTACACTCCTCGGCATCCCATGCTGAATTTCCGTCAGTGCCGCCACCCATCGACGCGTTCTGACTGGGCAGCTTTCTTAGAGCAATCCTACAGCCCGCATCGGTGACAATGTTCATTGTGCACTGCGGGGACTGAGCAGGACTCTTGAGTCTGGAAGGAAAGAGAAATTCAGCCACGATGATGTCACCTCGGGCGCCTGCCGAGAGTTGAGCATTTGTTGTGAGGCACATGTCCAGAGTAGAAGATGCATTCGTTGAAACTATTCACGCATTGCATCAAAGAAAATCAAACTTTAGTAATTGTAATACTGAGCAGTTTCAAAAATACTAATTGAAATTATGAATAAGACTACGATGCTCATAAAAATATCAGCTACAGACATTTCTTTTTTAAATTAGATTAAATTCCTCAATGGATCATTGATTATATAATCAATTGAGTTCATAATTAATTCTCTATAGGACATGACCAAATTAGCGGCAATTCTGAATTCATTACATATTTTAAATGTGTTTAGTAACACTCGCTTCATAATTTCTATGCAACTAAACAAATACATCGCTGTATAATGTAAATAATACAATATTTTGAAATGAGTTGAGCAGCATATCATCAATCGTCAACATTTCATATAAAATACAGCACATCATACGTGAACGTTACCTAAAAATTACAAATTAAAAAATAAATTATTTATAAAAATTATCATTGACAAACACGCAAAAAATTACCAAACACTAGCTGCGCCAACACAGTCAATCCCAGAAACCATTTTGATGCCATGGAATCTAGACAAAAACACAGATCTATAGCTAATTTATAACCAACAAATGACAAAAGAACTTCAGGCTTGAAAAAATCAGTAATTTATATTCAGGACTGTATTCAATTTGCACCTGGCACCAAGCCACGCTAAACTGAACTTCATCAAAAAAAAACACAATTTAAAGTATCGTTTATAGTATACTATAAACACTATATAATTATAAAAAAGACAATTTTAAAGTGCAAAGACAATCCAGAAAGTCATTAATCATTATTTTAGTAATATAATGATTAACTGAACATTAATGTACCAGTACCACGCAGAGTATACAAAATGCAGGAATGATAATGTCAAATAAGGAATGTCACTCGCTTTGTAGCACGTACCATAAAAAAAGTCTGCATCGTCCAACCAAAAATCCTAAATTTGTTTAATGTTAGAGCGATGTTAGGATTAGCAAGTTAAGGCTAGGGCTGCATTAGGGTTAAGTTAGGGTCAGGGTTTAGTTACATTTTGACTAGATTTGGCTCAGATACATTAAATATTGCAGCAGACGAAATGATCCAATCACACAGGACACGTTTCGCCCAGCGTCGACAATATAGAAAGCACCCAAATAAAAATATTTTAGGCTGAATATGTATTACCTGGTTAAATAAAAAAACAATTAATTATTTTGCCTTAGCCCAATATTATAGTAAACAGCGTTAGTCAGTTTAGTAACAGACCTTAATGTGTAATGTAGTAATGTAATAGCAATGTATTAGGCCCTAATTATCAGAGTTCGGCTTAGATCACACGAAACCGGCGTAGCGTTACGCCTCCTTCTCACAAAACAAGAATTGTCCTACGCCTAAGCCTTTTAAAACAGGCATAGCCTGCATCTTCGATGAGAGCTCTCGACGGGGGGGGTAGAAGGGGGGTGCTGCTGACAGAAATTGTCTGACCCATTCTTACCAGCCATTGTCTATTTTATAACCTACCGCTATCCGCTATGGCCTTTCTGTCAATCTACAACCTAACTAAACCGAGAAATTTACCAAAAAATTACTATCCTTAAATGTCTTATAGCCAACAGCAAATGGCTACGCCACCGCATCCCAAAAAACCCGTAACCTTACGCCTTGCTCGGCCATTTTTAGCCGTAGCTCTACGCCTACCCCTTTCTAATTTGGCGTACGATAAAAAAAACTGTTTTAGCGTACTACGCCTCCAAAATTTAACCCTGCTAATTATTATCATCGTCAGGCCTACTTCCGTACCGATAAACATCGCGCTATTATATCCAAGGCATTCCATCCTTTCCGCGAGCAGCATCACAAAAATAGGATCGTTTAGATTGTAAACTTACATTGATGGCGCTTCGCTCAACAGTTACTTTAAGTTACGTTTTGTCAATAAGTGCAATTAAAGCAAATTAGAAATATTTCTTTATAAATTTAATGAGTTAAGGCCTACAGCAAGGACCATAGAGAAACGCGATACGTTTATATGCACAAATTTCAAATTTCAATTTCCAATTTGTTTACCGTGTTTACCTTGTCGCCGCCCCGAGGCCCCTTCTTCCCCGACCCGCTGACAGTTCAAATGAGGAAAAAGCATTGCTGCATATTTCAATCCCCTGGTTCCACTCAGGAAGCAATCGAGCTTGCCTTTGAAAGCGTTAACGCTTGTTGCCTAGATTGCGCAATCGGGAAGTTGATTCCACTCACCCACAACTCTGTTTCCAAAAAAATATTTTCCTGTGTCCAACCTGAACCTTTTCTTTAAAAATTTGCATAAATTTCCTCTTGTTACACATATGTTCTCATTAACTCCTCTTCTTCTCTCCAAGAACTCTTCCTCATTGCCTATGCGTCACGTGCTCTAACCTCGACCGAGCAAGCCTATGCTCAGATCGAGAAAGAGACACTGGCAATAGTTTTTGCCTTGGAGAAATTCCATACGTATGTCTATGGAAGACACGTGATTGTGGAAAGTGATCATAAGCCGTTAATATCAATTTTCTCCAAAGCTCTAACCAGTGCTTCCAGAAGGTTACAGCGTATGATGTTGCGTTTGAATAACTACGACGTCACTCTGAATTTTAAGCCGGGAAAACAAGTGATTATTGCAGACCATCTCAGCCGCTCGTATCCGGTTACCAGCAGAGAGTCTGCTTCGCAATACTATACCGAACAAGTCGCATCTTTTATGATCAGAGCGCCTTCGAATTGGATTTAGAGCGAGACGAGAGCGTTCAATTTCTAGTAGCCTCAGACGACCTCAAAACAAGGTTGCGCTTAGCCTCCCTGAGCGATCCTGTAACCCGAGAACTGAAAACTATTATTCAAGCCGGCTGGCCGGAATCAGCCGCTCTGTTATCTGAGCAGCTACGCCCGTTCTATAATCATCGCGACGAGTTGGTTAAAGAGGACAATCTGCTCTACAAGGGAATGCGAATATTTGTTCCGGTTGAAGCCAGAATGAATATGTTGCAACGCATTCATTCAGCCCACATTGGGGTTCAGGGATTGTCTACGCAGGGCCAGAGTTTCAATTTTTTGGCCCAGCATGACCAAAGATATAGAGAATTTGATTTCGGCATGCCCTGTGTGTATGAAAATCCAGACCGAGCAGGCACGAGAACCTATCTTGCAGCCTACACTTCCAGGGAGACCATGGCAAAAAATAGGCTGTGACCTATTCGAGTACAACAACACAAGCTATTTGATAACGGTGGACTACTATTCAATTTTTTTTGAGTAGACCGTTTGGTGGTTGACAAGAAGGCACCAGAGATTATAAGACATCTCAAAGCTCATATGGCCAGATATGGAC
>JAQIWG010000210.1:0-40624 GCA_034695025.1 Chamaedrilus cognettii
CACTCGCAGCACGCCCTTCCCCCAAATTATGCCGTCAGCGAAGGTCCCCTGTCCCACTCCCTCTCCGCCCACGCCGACAGCACGCTACCTCTAACCTTGCCCCCGTATACCTCCCAGCCCTCAAGACAAATCTATCCGCTATGTTGACTCAATCGATCTCTCCCTATTCACCTCGACGCAAAATATCTAACGGTTGTAATCCGAGTATAGCTATTTATTCTCTAAATTGTTGCTCGCTCTAATATCGCTACTCCCATATGTCTGTCGTGTGGTCAGCGAATATGATTGACAGGGTCTTCATCATTCATGTACGGATAAGCCTACAGCAAGGCAACGACAAGATCCGGGTTGCCGTCTCACAAAAAAAACCCTATACACTTACTGCTGGTTGATCGACCTCGATTTAAGTGCGATTTAAGTCCGATTTTATTTTGTAGTCCGAATTAACCAATGGAAATCTATGAGAGAATTGTATAGAATAATCTGATTGGTTAGTTTGGACCACAAAATTAAATCAAACTTAAATCGAGGTTGCGCAATCAGCAGTTAGCGTCACTGCATTATATATAGCATCATTAAAGACGTCACCTATAGTCCACTTTGCCTTGACTTAGCCCTGATCTTAAAACCGCAAAATAACCTTTATTCTAAGTAGACTTATTCGAATTTAGAATCATGCAGTTAGAATCATGCATAATCCTACAGACAAATTATCGATTAGATCTAGACCCGCCGCGCAATGATATCAGCCTATTATCCCTCTCATGTTAGAAGTTGGAGAACAAAAGGGATTTTCAATCACCCTCTAATGTAATAGGATCAGACGTAGCTGAATATCTTTTAGCGCTATGACGTGAGGCTAATTGGCAACCAATAGAAACATCCTTTATAGGATTCTCTGATACCGTTTGACAAGAGACGCGTGAAAAACTTCAATTTTATCCTCACCGCTAGCAATAGCACTCGAAATGCATCACCAAAGTTAGCATTGATATAAAACCGCATTGAAGAACCATTAACACTGCCCTAATTAAAGACCATAAATTCTACTAAATTTATGACTCAACTTAACTTATGACTATGAGAAAAAAGTCAACCGACTTTTTTGTGTCCCGCGCGTCTGCAGTCCCAGGCGCCTCTGGCGAGTTAGATACATCTCTCTGATTGATCCAGTTTTTGTAATTGATCACTGAACTTCTTGTTAGAATTTCAGTTGAAGTATTTACCATTTGTCTATTGTTAAAAAAAGTTTTTTAAAGAATATGGCATTATTGTTCATTATTATTTAGCGGAGATAGAAACACTATGGCAGAACGGGAGCGGCAGTATGCTCGGAGCATTGAACTACCGACTGATCAAATATTCAAGAACTTCAAGGATGCAAAGCTGTTTGCGCTCGATATTGGTATGTGATGTCAATGCTCTATATAAAGGTGTTCTGATGAAGCATATGAAAATATTTAATGTTTAATATAAAAGGTTCATACATGCATGGCATATCTGTGGGTTTTTGTCACGTATATACATATGTGAAACGGTACTTAAATGTAGCACTTAGGGTATACTGGAAAGACAGACAAAATTCTGGTACTGTGACTTATTGTTTCCCTGCAATATTGCACAAACAATCTATTGACTGTCACTTCTGCTACTCAATTGCAAGTTGTTCTTGATGATGACTACTTAACTTGTAGCAATCTTAATGAATGAATCATGCGTCAGTGAGTAAGTCGAGTAAGCTTCCAATGTGCTCCCAATGTTTCCAATGTCTCCCCTTGTAAGTTCGTTTTGAGGCAAATTGCGATTCCTCCGATGAACCTTCAGCAATAATGTAGATTGACAACAGCCGCGGTTTTATAATTCAGTTATTTATTATTTGTTGTGTTCTACAGCAAGAATATCAACTGGATGGTTCAACACTATTCCGACTTCTTCTTTTTCCTTGTGTATTGGCATGCAGTAGGTCTCAGGAATTTCCATGGGATAATTGATTAGTTCACAGCCCCTCTTTTCCATGCTCCCTCTTCAATGGATCGTCTACTGCGCTTGGATCGATGGACTTGCAGGCCTTACTTGCACATTACTTGTACATTACTTGTAGGCATTGATGTGACTTTTGTTTGATACCTGCCTGTGCTAGCACGAAAAAGTGGATGTAAAACGTAAATGATGATGATGATGACATGCGCTTTCAATTAAATTTGAATTTAGTACTCAGAAACTTGTCTTAACAGATTTGCAAAGGTAAAACTTGTCTTAACAGATTTGCAAAGATATCATTAGTTTCTGTACTAACCTCCTGTTTATTGTGTAATCTGTTAATGTCCATGTTTTCACACAGGTTTACACGTTTTTGTCCGCCCTGATCAGGACTGCTGGAGCTGGGTTTTTACGACCGGTTGCCCTTCCTGACGCCAACCAAATAAATAATTATCTGGCACGGGGTTAGCAGCTAGCGGCACTTGCGTGTTTAACAGCCTTGCTGAAGGGCCTGTACACCATGGTTTCACAGTTGCCGGCGCGGGGACTTGAAATCTGATCCTCTGGACTCGGAAGTCCAACACCTTAGCCACTACACCACAGCGCCTCGCTGTGGTGTACTATAGGTGTATTAACATGCATTCGTCTCGGACTTCCTCTGTGATCTAGATTGTGTTTGTGAAGCATAGGCATATCTTCTAACTCTGTACTGTGTACAGGATTCTGTAGGCCTGCTTATATCTGTTGTCTAGCTCAGATGAGGTCGTTTGACTGTGTTATCATGTATGATAAGCTACTGGCAGGGCTTTTGCATTGTGTACTATGAGCACATTCTTTTTTTCCTAGGTAGTCTCATTATTGAACTCATTAGCTACTGAACAGTTATTATTGATCTGATGATCTCATTGAACACTGAGCAAGCGCTATGGCCTGGCTCTAACTAGTGCCTTCTAATCTGTAGGCTACTAAATGCTAGGTCATATGAGATCTGTTGAACTATGGGATGGAACTTTGTGCTGGTAGCGATTAGCCATGACCTGTTTACAGGTTACGTCTTACATAATATTGGGCCAATCTGCATTGTCAGCCTGTAGGCAGAACAACGATGTTGGTAGTTAGACTGGATTAATATCAAATTTATATTCAGATCCTGGCTGACTGTTGTTGTAATTTATTTGCTTGGATTAGATAAAACAGAGTTACACTGTCCGAAGCTCAAGATTTAAAAAAATACGAACAACTGAATTACTCAAGTTTAATGGCCTCTAAATTCTATGCTTGCGTCTCTGGGAACTGCTCACCTGACTGCCGGTTTTGGATATCGTGCTAAGGATATTGTGCCACAGAAATTTAAGTAAAAAATAAAATTACTCTGAACAGTTCAGTAAATAGTTGAAAGTAGGATCTAGTGTACAAATAGCTGCTAAATTAATTACTCAACAATATGGATCAGAAATGTATCAAGAACATTCTCTGTTCCAATGATGATCAGCAATCATCTAAGTGTGAAAGTTCGTATGAGATCCAGGGAAGCACTGAGACGCAACAAGGCAGCAGTTCTGCTACTGAAAATAGCAAACTGGCCTCATCCAAGTCATACACTAGATTCTCCTCAAGTCAGGAAGCAAGGTGTAGGGCAGAATTACCGCGCGTGCGCTCAGAACCCCAGTGGTATAGACAAGAGGAGGTAATGAAGCATCCAGTAGCAAGCCTTCATCTGCCAGACTCACTGACTTGTGGCCTGCGTCAAGCAAAGGCATTTTCTCTTGACATTGGTAAACACTTTGCAATGATAGACATATCCCCATATAACATAGACCAATGCTCTGACTATAATTACAGATTTCACATTTTAGAACAGAACATCATAATGTTAATTTGTTATATCTAGGCCAACTATTACACTGAAGTTGTGTGAAGTGAACTGATCAGTAGCGTGTTAGGTAAACTGATCTGTAGTGTGTAAAAGTAAACTGATCTAAATTCTGTGAAGTAAACTGATCTTGTAATTCTTGTTAATGATCTACAATATACGCGATGCTTTGTGAATCAGCATCTGAAATTATCCATCGATATTATTATGTTTTTTGTATAGAATATTTATAAAATTACTATAATCGTGTTAAACTTCAGAATTTTTGTTTCACTCTCGCAGTCATATGAAAGAGTTTCAATATCTATGTTTTATTTCAACGGGTTAATATTATGTTCATATAAATCCAAAATCATTAGTCTTTCTGTCAAATGAAATAGACTGAAATAGCAAAGTTACTATACAATATACATATAATAATGTACCATTGAAAACTGTTCACCTACATTTTTTGGTTTTGTGCAGGATTGTAAAATTAACCATATGTATTGAATTCGTTTACCCTTGCATGCAGGTGGCTCCCTGGCTAAGCTCGCTTACTACTCAACTGTACCAAAGAGGATTTCCCTTATCGTTGAGACGACCAAGGTTGGATCTCTTCACGTTTTCTACGCATTATTTATCTATGTATAAAAATGCAAGTATGGTATAACTTCATCATTTCTGCTTTCCTTGTCCATTTTTCCATGCTACTCGGGTTAGACGTTGCAGTCGTGGACCTTACGTGCCCAGACCCTACTAGGGTACATTGGGAGACTTATACTCCATTCAGGGGGAGAGAGGATTGAGTCGATACTTAATCCATTACGTTTTTTGGCAACAATTGTTTAGCGCGTGGGGGGGCGCCGTTACTCACAAATCTAGGCCGAACTAATGCCAGGCCTAGGAGACTAGGCATCAAGTAAACTGTGGGTTCACAAACTCTGGCGTCAGGGGGGGTCGAAGGGTCAAGATTGGCTTTCAGTGGAGGACGTACACTAACTTTTAATCAACATTTGTGACATATTTTTTCTTTCTTCAGCTTGAGTCATTAAGTTACTAGCTGTTTTTTGATTAACCAATATGCATTTTTTATCCTTATTATGTCATATTTTTTATTAGCATTGTGGGTTCAGGGAGGGTTGAGATATCATTGAGGTGGGTCAAACCCCGAACCCCCTGGCTTTTTTTGCACAGTAGCCAGAGGTTGGCGATTTCATTTGAGGGGTTAACTTCACCAACTTCCACGGCAAATCCGATCCCTTTCATGATTATGATGATTGATCAATAAGTGCACTGCAGACACTAATCTAGAATTAATTTCATATGATACAATTGGTTGCGAACTTCCCATGTTTAATCTCAGATCTAGACCTTAATCCCAGATAAGATCTTAATCTTAATCTCGAATCAAGATCTTAACCTCAGATCAAATTCTAATCTTGGATCAAAATCTCAATCCTTGGTTGAACAACTGGGCACGGGTGCTCTGTGACCAGGAAGACGACGGTGAGATCTACCACGTGTCGGAGGAGGACGAGCTGCGTGACCAGCTGCACTTCATCAAGTTTGAGTCCAAGTACATCGAGACGTGCCTCGACTTCATCCAGCAGCACCTCGTCGGGTCCCCCGAGCACATGAAGGACAAGATCATCAAGGTGACCGGTGGCGGCGCGTACAAGTACAAGGACCTGCTCTCCACCAAGCTTGGAGTGCTGTGAGTCTGCTGCACCGTTTTCTTTGGTTCAAAAATGCTTGTTTTAAATGCAAAATGGGATTGCAGCATGGTTTTGTGTGGAAGGAGAAGCACTGAATTGCTCCCTGCTCTTTAGTCACCTTTTACGACTGGCTCAGGGAGCTCTGGGCCGCAAGCCAATTCTTTGTACCGCCATCATGATTAACGTTTTATGTGCATTTTTCGTGTTAGCACAGGTTGGATGTTTTCCATTATGTGGCTTCAATACCTTTGCCATCGCTCTGTTCAAATGCAAACAACTGATGTCTATCAATGGAACTATTGAAGTCCTTTTTTTAATTGAATACAACATCTACAAGTTGTATAATTACAAGTGTATAAAATGTATGGTAGCGGTGCCCACTGGAATTTATTTAGATACGGTACGTCATTCAGGATTAATGTATTTACATTGAGTTGCCGAAAGTTTTCGACAACATTTGTATATGTATATACATGTATATCATTTTTGAGATTTACAGGCTGTTATATGGAACTCTGTTGATTTGTTGTAGGGTGGATAAGGAGGACGAGATGGAGTGTCTGCTGAAGGGATGCAACTTTCTGCTCAAGAACATTCCGGATGAGGCGTTCATCTACCAGCGACAGAGCGACCCCGAGTACAAGTTTCCCAAGACCGACGCAGAGACGGTCTTCCCGTACTTGCTTGTCAACATTGGGTCTGGCGTTAGCATTGTGAAGGTACAGAGTTTTATGAGAGTGATAATAAGAATAATAATAATTTTCTAACAACTTTTAGAGCGCCGTAACATGACAGAAGTTATCACAAGGGCGCTGCACACAATCCAATATTACAACAGTTAGAAAAATTGCAGTTCGACAATACTCAGACACATGAATCAAGCCTATATCCAGCAAAACCTGCTATCCAGCAAAATTAATTACAAATGTGCTCTGGCAAGTGATAATGATGCGTTTGACAATTTTTACACTGTGAAGATGTCATGTGTGACATTTCTTTTCTTGTGAGCATTAGGTGAACTAAAATGTTAGTTTAAAATTAGGATGAGAGGGAAAGCCGAAAGCTTGCGGAAAGCCTGGTGGTCAGATTGTTTCGTTTGTTTTGCCGGGTAAACCAGCTGCTTGGCTAAGCTTACGACTGAATTGTTTGGAAAGTCATGCTCTTGATACTGAGTTGCGTTGCTTATTTAATCCATTTATTACTTACCTGAAATTATTGAAGTGTGAAGCACCCGTGAATTGTCGTAGACTTGTAATGGCGCTATGGCAAATTTGCCGGTGTATTATTATTATTGTTATTGTAAACTTTTAAATATATTTGAATAGGCGCGATGTGTTCAAATGCACCTCGTCATAATGATGAGGCAACCGGTTGCTCCAACTGGAGCGGCGTTCATCTATCATGTTGGTTCTTAACTATCGGAAACCATTGATATCCATGACGTTACTTACTAACTTTTCCTTGTGCGTTCATCCAGACAAGATTGATGTGCTGCAGGTTGAGTCAGACACCAAGTTTGAGCGGATCGGAGGCACGTCCATTGGGGGAGGGACCTTCTGGGGACTAGGCTCCATTCTGACCAAGGCCAAGGCAGGCTTGTTACTAAGTTTAACCTTTCACAAATTTGTTTCAATGTAACCAGTACTTGAGCAATTGAAACTTGTTTAATAGGGCTGAAAATTAGAATTAGATACTGCGTACCGTACAGTGTTTGGTTTTTAAACAAATTACTTCTGTACAGCAGTGGTCAGTTTAGTTGAAAATATGGGAATGTATAGGCTATTGCATTATATTTTTGTAATTGTGAAGTCTTACGTATAGATAGCCTGTTCTTGAAATCTTGAAACACTTGAAAATCAACATTGTTTGATCATTGTGGATTATAGTGATGTCGATACATGATTTGTTAGTATCAATGCACCGATCTGGTCACGTTTTATGTCCCTCTCAATAAAAATTTTATTAAATTTTCAGCTTTTTTTTTAAGAGTCAGCGATACCATGTACCGTACATGAAATAGAACTGACATTGGCAGGCAATTAATGCGGACCCTGTGTGGCAGGACTTTGACGAGCTGCTGGGACTGGCGGAGCAGGGAGACCATCGCAACATCGACATGCTGGTGCGAGACATCTACGGGGGCGCATACAGCGCCCTCGGGCTGCCCGCTGATCTCATTGCGAGTAGCTTCGGCAAGGCTGCCAGATCTGCTCGCGATAGGGACGGTCGGTTTATATCTTGCGATAAAAAAGATGCTTAAAGCGTCTTTTTTGTTTTGTTGATTTGGTTATTTTGAACCTTACTTGTTATATAATTAAATTAATTGTCTTTTTTTACTAATTGCTAAATCTGAGTGTTTATGGTCAGGTCACCCTTACTGCATGGTTCATTGACATGCCCTTTTGTTCTTACCCCTGCAAGCCGGGGAACAATAATTGGCTTGCAGCCTAGAGCTTCCTGGACGATTCGTAAAAGGCGACTAAAGAAGGGAAAACGGTTCTGTGACGGCTCTCTTGCACAGAACTGGACTGTAATAGTCTTCGTTACTACACACGATCCTTGAACTCCCAAGCCCCCACCCTTTTGTTCTAGGTCCTTCGCTATGTTGTCGATCCATCTTCATTTTGGTCTGCCTTGGCTTCTGGCACCACGTACTATGGTGTGCAGAACCAGGTGAGATGGTCTTTACTGGCTCATTCTGGAGATGTGTCCATTCCAAACCGTTTGAGGCATTTTTCTTGTATTTTTTGCGCGAGCGATATTTCTTGCCTATGCAATGTGTGTGTATATGCAGATACGTGTCATCTTATAGCTAATGCTCCCTGTTATTGCTGTATAGTTCCAGAATTTCGCGACGCCGACATTGCGAAAAGTCTCCTGATCTCGATCAGCAACGACATCGGACAGATCGCCTATCTCAGTGCCAAGCTGCACGGACTGAAGAAAATCTATTTTGGCGGATATTTCATACGAGGGCACCCAATGACGATGCATACGATGACCTACGCTATTAACTATTGGTCAAAGGTTAAATTGCTTTCATCGAAAGTTGAGAAGTATAGTTAAAATAAAAAGTGTTGTTGAAAAAATTGCGGTAAAATAATTTGTCATTAAGTAAACGTATTTATGTCAAATATTATATTTGTAGTATATGTTTTTGTTAGGATTTTGTTTAAATCATCATTCAGCAAGTTTATTGACTTTAAGTTAGTTTATTAATGCGTCTTGCAATGTGAAACGATGAATGATTGAAAGTACCTTGTAGTTTTTGTGTTAAGGGTGAGATCCAGGCGTTATTCCTGAGGCATGAGGGATACCTCGGGGCCATTGGTGCCTTTCTCAAGGGAGCAGAGGAGGCAGGTTGGCATGCATGAATTCAAATTTGATTAGATTTCATGTGTTTTCTATGGGACACTCTTTTTTCTCAGTTTTTTTTATAGAAATGATCAACTTAAAAAATTTGGACAGAATGCTGTCTTGTGTCGTTGTTTTTACCAAGTAATATCGGGATATATAATATATGTCATATATATATAATATATACTATTTTGCGATCGCTGTTGTTGAAATATGTCTACCATATCAATGCTCAACGCTTCGATAGTGTTCACTTATTTTTCAAAATTATTTTTCAGATGGGCATCGGAAAATATCTATGTCTTACGCATGCCGTCCAGGCCTTTGAATGGCATGCCATTGTGCTGCCGTGGCAGACGCTGAGAAGTACTGTTGGGGGGATGCCGTGACGACGTGGGGAGAGAACTACGCGGGCAGTTCGGGCCTCGCTTCACCCAAGTGTACAGCGCTTCACATGCCCAACACACGCCAGGTAAAGTTATGCTGCGAGTGCTGTATGTCATGAAAACGAGTCATAAGAGAATGATTGAAGACCAGAACTAGCGATACCGAATGTTCATTTAAGTGGTGGATATTTTTTGTCTTGTTTGGCACTAAAATGGCCCTAGTGTGCTGCTGTGTTGTTGAACAGCAAACAAAGCAAGATGAAGTGGTGGATCCGATTTTGAGGATCATTAAAATTAAAATTTATATGTTGTTAAGTTAGTAAATATTTAAGCTGTTAGTAAGTTACTGAGTCAAACTGACTTTAGTCTGCTTATCAAGCAGTTATTTGATGGCTAGCGTTGCATTTAGGAACAAATTTGTTGTAAGTCGTGTGCGATATGTTCAGTTTGACATGCTGGAGTTAGACCGGTTCTCCCGCCAGCTGGTCAGCTGTCCACTTCTGCTCGACGCGGCCAGCTATAGGCCGGACACGGACGACTTGACCCAGAATGAGGAGGCGCGCTCCTATTGGCTCCAGTGCTTTGAGGACATCACGGATAAGTTTGCGGAACGGGCTGTCCTATCAGAGCCAGGCAAGGCTGATGCTGAGCAGCGAGCAAAGCGGTTCAGCCAAAAGTACAAACAGCGATTGAAGGATTTGAGGCTGAACCCGTGGTACGTCGTGGTTTGTATTTTTGAATATCGTTTAAGTATTGGCTCAGGTATTTGATGCTGAGACTAAGGGTCGGTTGCTGCAATAAATGTCGGTGATTTGAATTAGTGATATTGTAGAATTGAAGAATAATTATGGTTAAACTAATCACATGGTGTGTATCTAATGTCAGGCTCACTTTTGTACAGACCTTTAGCTTATTTATTAGTATGAATGATTAGATATCATTACTGGTGCTCAGTGCGTGGATCATTGTGATGAATATCTATATCAAGCATGCATCCATGTACAGCATCCATCAGCAGAACTGATGTTTGTGTTTCAGTGCCTATGGTTCGCTGACCGTGCGAAGTTTGCTTGACACAAGGGAGCACTGTCTGCAGGAGTGTCAGTTTGTCGATCCATACTCACAGGTCTGATAACTTGTCTTTCCTCGGCACCTCATCCCCTGCAGGCCGGGGAACAAAGAATTGGCTTGCAGCCCAGAGCTCCTCGAGCTAGTAGTAAAAAGTGACTAAAGAAGCGGGAGCTGTTCTGTGCCGGCACTCTTGTACAGAACCAGATTGTAGTAGTCTTTGTTACTACAAACGGTTCAGAAGCTACTAATTCTCTCATTTCTCAGGACTTCAGGTGCAGTGTTGCATGCGAGTTTTATAGTTTTTAGTAAACGAAATGAACTTTTAGTAAATGAAATGAACGAGTTGATCTATCAGATATTTTGAATTTGTTCTAGAGAACAAAATTTAGAATTGTCTGCGGCACAAACGCTTGTAGCCTATGCGATTCTATACTTGTTTAAAATATGGTTTGTATTGATGCCTTGGTATTAAACTATTAACTATGCCACTGTACTGAAGGAACATACATTATTAATTTGAAATAATCTCAAATGTGCGGCTTAGCAGACTTGAACCTTGCTTTTTTCTCAGTTGAATCATTAAAAAAAAATTACTCCAGTGTGGTAGAGATTTGATTAACTTACTATTCTCTTTATGTTTGTTCATCGCAAATTTGAACATAATCTTGTTCATTTTATTGTGGGCTTTGATAGTGATGTTGTTGATAAAATAATGTTTCTTTGTTCATATCTATAGTCTTTCTGGATTCAATTCTGGATTCAAACTTAACTGAATTTAGGCAGAATTTGGAGTGTGTAATGACTGTAATGTCCATTGATGCATTCAGCGCAAGTAGTTGTTGAGTGAATGTACTCTGGAGCCCTTCTCTGCTTGCCAGTTGATATTTGCACTGTGCAGAAAGAGACAACAGAGAACGAGCTCGCCCTCAAGTTGTTCTCTGCTGAAGTTTGCAGTGGAGGCAGCAAGAGTTGTCCCCTGCTGATGTTTGCAGCAGAAGCAGCAGGAGAACGAGCTCGCGCTCAAGCTGCTTGCTGCGCGCCTGCTCGATCTCGACGCTCTTCCCGCAGAGCAGCGCTGGCTCCAGCTGGTGACGGGTCTGCTCGCCGGCAACGTGTTCGACTGGGGCGCCAAGGAGGTCGCCGCCCTCATGGAGGCCAAGGCACAGTTTGGCTTCACCGAGGCCATGGATAAACTACAGGGTAAAGGGGAACGAAGAATTGGCAATTGGCCAGAGCATCTTGGGCGAGTCGTAAAAGGCTACTGAAGAAGGGGGAGCGGTCTGTGCGTGGCCCTCTATGCAGAACAGGGCTGTAATACTCTTCGTTGCTGCACATGATACTTGAACCCCCAAAACCATAATGAGTAAAGGAAATTTAGTATATGAAAAACGAATTTATGTGTAAATAATAAAATGGATGGCCATGGATACTATATGGGTAAAGAAAATTAAAAGCAGAAAAACCAATGTGTGTATATAAAATGGATAATGAATGTGCACTGATATTATGATATGATATACGCTCCATTCTTCTTGTCCTCAGATTGTTCGTACAAAATATAGACGAACTTGACAATCAACAGCCTCATATGTGCAGGGGCGGTTCTAGGAAGGCCCCCCCAACTCAGAAAGTTTGACCCCCACTAGCCCCCGTACTTTTTTAGGTGCCAAGTCCTTCCTGTAATGATTTTCAACCTGCAGCAAGGGGGCCCCTCCAACTGTGAAAGTTGACTGCCCCACATTTTTTATGGCCAGCCCCCCCTGTTACTGTAAGATGCGGGAAAAATGTAGGTTTTAAGTGACCCCCCCCCGCTCAAATAAAAATCCTGGCGCCGCCTCTACATAACGTGATTCGCGCCATGTGCGGTTTGTGCCATATTCATGGCGTGCATTGTTAGGTCGGCCGTGGTTGGTCGACGACTTTGACGCGTGGCTCCAGCGGGTGATGACCGGTGCGCCACACAAGTGCGTCGTTATATTCGCCGACAACAGCGGCATCGACATCATCCTTGGCATCTTTCCCTTCGCGCGGGCGCTCCTTGCGCGCGGCAGCAAGGTCAGCTTGTGGCGCAGGGAGATATTGCGCAAAGTTTTTTGCTCTTGAACTTGTCAGCGACAGCTTAACTATGTTTTAAATTAGATGCGTCTTTTTTTTAGTTTTATCTCACTCGATCATTGGCAATACAGAATAGAAATCTGAATATTATTGAAACGTCATTGAAGTTGCTAGTAGATAATAGTTAGTTGATGAATAGCAAAATCGTGTACATAGTTGTGCACGATGAATGTTAAAAGCTATTTATTGATGAGTCGATCAGATTAATTGAATTGAATTAAGTTGATGAGGTGATTAATTACACAGCATTGCAGGCAACTTATGATTAGCTGTTGTTCAGCAAATTAAGTTCTAAACCGAAGGAATATGTTTTTTAATAATATACTTTTGCCGTTTCTGAAAATTAACAACGATACATTTTGTGTCTGTGACGTTGTACTTCAAGTAGCCTATTAATTTTATGAAACTAATTGCCTGCGTGTTCAATGACGATATTGTCAAGTTTTGTTTGCTCTGTAGCCAGGTAAGCATTCTAGTAACAAACCGACCGTTTATGGTGGCCACTAGGTCATTCTGTGTGCCAACTCTCGTCCGGCACTCAATGACGTCACGTACAGTGAGCTGATCGTGCTGACAAAGAGAGTCGCGGTGATGGATGAGAAGATCAGCGCCGCTCTAGCTGAAGGTCGCCTGCATGTCATGGAGTCAGGCCAGGGCTCACCGTGCCTCGATCTCAGGTATTCTCATCGCCAGGGCTAAGTTTAGCAGGCGTAGTACGTGAAAAATGTGATTAGATACAATTCTACACTGAATTTGAAATGGACAGGAGTAGCATTACGCGTGAAATCGATCATGGTGTCATCAGCGTGTGCAGTTTTTAATGGCTGAGCTGTTGCACTATGCCCGTTTTCGAAGGAGCAGACCTGTGTAGCGATACCTATATTTATTATTGCTGTACTTAACTGCTTATCACTGCTGAACTAATTTGTTACAACGAGAAAGTTATAGCAATGCTAGTGATGATTTGAGGTTGTGAACCGTTTGTACTAACAACACTATTACAGTCCAAAGAACTGCTCTCCCGTTCTGTAGTCGCCTTTTACAACTTGCCTGGGAAACTATGAGCTACAGACCTAGTTTCCTTTTACTCAGTTTGCAGGGATTCTGAGGATGAAGAAAGTTGGTAGATATGCTGACTGCTTTTAATAAACAAGTGATATATTCAGATCACACATGATTGCAAGCTATAGTAGCCTTATTGAGAATTATCTTTTATAGTTATTTAGATTAATTTATTGGTAGTTTATTAGTATTGTAAATATAATACCAATGCAGAGGACAATTCTGCGCCCAGTGGTTAGTTTTGGCATCATATCCTCATCTAAATTAATTCATAAACATTATTTATGCCATTTTTCCATGTTGGCTGATATAAATATTTAAACATTTTTCTATAGCATCTTTCTCTAACAGAGCGCGGCGCTGTGGTGTAGTGGTTAAGGCATTGGACAGGAGTCAAGAAGACCTGGGTTCGGCTCCCAGCGCCGCAACTATCAAACCATGAGTTACAGGCCGTTCAGCAAGGCTGTTAAACACACAAATGTAGCCAGCTGGTAATCATCATCCAGGGTAATTTATTACTCTGGTTGGCGACGGAAAGGGCATGCGCCTATAAAAACCCAGAGCTCCAATATATACGTATGCCAGAGTTCACTTTAGCTCGTACAAAATAGGAGTAACGTTACGCCTGCTGCTTATAAAACAGGAGTAGTGCACTCCTAGACCTTTTAAAAAAGAGTAGGCCTAGAGTAGGCCTACTCTGCCATCGTCCATTTTTACGAGTAATGCCACTCCTACCCATTTCTAAATCCGAGTAGTTTCAAAAAATGTCATTTTTGGAGTACTACTCCTACTAAAGTTATCCCTGCGTTTAACACGGACACAGCGTTACAGATTTGCCTTGCCTGTAGCGCATTAGAATGGACATCAAAAATGATGATTATTGTTGTTGTTATTATCTAAGACAGAAGCGAGAATGTTGTGTTGCAGGTACACTGACATAGATCTCAGTGAGCGCATGAAGGAGCTCGGCGCTGACCTCATAATGCTCGAGGGCATGGGGCGAGCCATCCACACCAACTACACCGCGAGCTTCAGCTGCGAGGCGCTCAAGGTCGCTGTTCTCAAAAACGATTGGCTGGCGGCCCGGCTGGGCGGCGCCATGTTTGACGTCATATTTAAGTATGAGAAAGCGGGAAAAGTAACGACTGCTGGTCGGTAGTGAAGCAGACGAGTTTAGGGTAATGAACAGGGTTAAGTTTAGCCCTGATAAAACACATCGCTTGCTCCATCTAAAGCAGGCGTAGTGTGACTGCTCAGCCTTTAGAAACCGTAGGCCTACGACACCATAGTCGATTTTCACGCATTTTTTTTCTATGCTTTCCCGCCCGTTTCAAAGTAGGCGTACAATTTACAGTAAATCTTGTCTTAGGCGTACTACACCTGCTAAACGTAACCCTGGTAATGAACGACTAGAATCTATTTGTGGCGTTATTCAGGAATGCTCGGTATGTGCCTTGTGCTTGTGGCAGAAGAGTCCAATTACAGAATATCTTTATTTAGTGTTTTTAATTTTTATAGTAGCCTATCGACACGAGATGAAAAGGCTATAAGTGTGTGGTATCACTGGTATGTGATGCTGTGATATTCTGGTACCTATGTGCTTTAAGTAAATATTTAGACTTTCTTCTTTAATTGATATAGGTTTTAATTAGGTGATTTTAATTTACGATTTGTACCAAAGAAGTTTACATTCTCATGCAGTTAATGAATGGGTTTACTTTCGTTGCTGTTTGCCTTGTTGATTAATGGCTGATGCAAGACACAGTAAGTGCATGTAACCTTGCCAATTGTTTCAGCTCATTGATTCTGTATTTCATCAGGTATTTTTCAATAATGCCTTGATGACAAAATATATATCTTTGTCAATGTCACGGTGAGCCGGTATAGCAGATCCAGGATTTCAAGCTAGTGTTCTCTGGTCATCCATATAGTAATATAGGCTATCTTGTAATCAGACTTTGTGATTACTTGGATCAGAATAAACCTTGTTTGTTTTGTAATATTTGTAGCATGTTCTTGCTTTTTGAAGCCACCGGAAAGGTATCAAATACATAAATTAATTTTCTGTTTTAAATTTTAATATTGATTGACAGTCGTTTTTGATGATGTATTAGATACAGTCGATCTTTGTTAGTTTCTGGAGCCATATGACCAGACAGTTTTGGATTTGGTTGTGTTTCTTGAGTTTTTGGGTTCATGATAGCTACTCTGATTGATACATGCATTGTGGCTCACAGGTATATAATATGGAAACGATTTTTAATTATTTTGCAAAGCAAAAACCAAATTATACAAAATACAAGGCCTATTTATAGTGTCCATGAAATACATTAGAATCATTACAAATTATTAGCAATATATAGATTCTCATCAAAAATGCTATACAGTATGGGACAACTAATGTAGTAAGCAATGCCTACAAAAGAACAGCTAGCTACATGTAGATAATAGCCAAGTTCATGTTCAGTCGGCACTCCCCCTAACGTCATCCCCGAAGGTGCCTCGGATAGCCAGAGCGTTTTCTCGCTAAATAGCGATGCTCAGGCGCTGCCTAAGAAACGTTGTGGCTCGCTGCTCTCCTGTGAGAGCCGCCATCCTCGAACCCAGCTCGGTCGAGAGCCTCAACGCTAAAATAGTTTAAATCAGTCAAGTGTGGTGTCACATTCTGTTGACTCTCTTCTCTCACAGTTAGTTATAAAGTTTTTTTATAATTTTTTATCTCCTCTGCATTATAGTCACCTAACTTGCGGGCAGTTTCTGTGCATTTTATTCTCGCACGTTATTTTACTAAGTATTTGATTAATTCAGCTTTATTCTGATCCATTAATTGTTTTCATCCTTGTAATTAAAAAAAAAGTGATTATTCTTTTAAGAAGACTAATTTCTGGTCTGTCACTGAGTAATAATTATTTACCCATTTATTACTATACAATGTCCCTTAGTTGTGGTGCTATTCAGGTGTTCAATATTCAATTCATGAGCATAAAGCATAATTATGCTTTTAATGAAGGTTATTGGTGCTCTTTGATTGCTGGACTTACCATAGTTTGCTTTAAATTAATAAATGAAATCCTTTTGATTAGTGAGTGAAATCCTTGCATTTAAATTAAGAAATGATATGCGTTTAATTAGTACTTTAGTCAAATCCTTGCAAATGCAAAAAAAATCGAATATGTTGGAATGTCATTTCTAGTGAGTTATTGCTTGCAATTTGTGTTTCTTCTCGACGTGAGTGCTGTTGATATATACTCTATTTCTCTATTAATGTAATAATTTTTAATTTAAATTTATTTACCATACTATGCAGTAAAAAGTGTGTCATGAATAGTCACTGTAGGCCTTGTAGGCCCTTCCCCCTATATCACTGCAGATATATTTCTTTCAAAGTTACTTGTGTAGCCTAAGCCTTGTGAAATGAGTTCAGGTTTTTGATGGTTAGATTTTAACATAGAATTTTTCTTTTAAATGCATGATTTTTGTTTTCTTTGCAGCGTTTTATCATTGTAGCAGGGTTTAAGCTAAAAGTGCATTTGAATCAATTTTTTGACTGGTGAACCCTATCTGTGAAGTTCAGATTGTTTAATTGAACATTACGGGTAGAGAAATGTTAGCATTATTAATCTTTAAATGTATTTTTAAAAAGAAATGAGGAGATACGTTATGTTGTGCAGTTATCAGTTATATCAGGTCGGTTATTTGTAATAAGCTTACATGGTGGTTTGATGAGGGAAGAAAACTCAGACTGGGCTGAAAATATGCAAGAATAATGTTTGAAAAAATAAAATTTGGCATCCATAGAAATAGTCTTTAAAATTTTGTCCGCAATTCTTCCTAACTAGATCCCCCTTCCCTCAACCGCGCGTTGCCCAGAGCGGGATATCAAGCAAATTTAGCAAACTTTACAAAGTGTAGCCTAGTTAGCAAGAGAAAATATACCAAAAGAAAAGTTGAAATTATACATGTATAGGCTTAGGCCAAGGCTTAATAAGTTACTGTTGTGTAAGGCTACACTGTATGTTTGTGTTGATTTGCGGCTAAGCATGCAGCAAAAACTGATGCTTAACACTAGATTGATGCAACTTGATGGAAAATTAGCCATCATTAAGGAAAAACGTTGCTAATGTTTTTCAAGGGTTAGCGTAGAGAATAGGCTAGGGGTAGGTTTAGGGTTAGTTTTAGGGTGAGTTTGAGGAATTAAGCTGGGTTTGGGTAAGGTTTGGATTTAAGAAAGTCCATGTTGTTGTATAAGTAACGGCGAGTGGCGAGTGCGTGAGGTGTGCGTGCACTAGACAATGTTATTGCACAGGTGAGCTAAGTAAGCCTAGGCCTATGACACTTACCGTGAGTGTTTTGAATCATTGGGAGTTCTACTTTTTGTGGTTTAGGCCTGTAGTTGTGGTTTCGTGGTAATTAATGAAATATCATTCTGTGAATATGTTGAAGTATAAGGTTTATGGCAGCGTAAATGCGTAAGGCAGATAAATTCATTGAAATTTTGATATAGCTGGGTTTGAAAATAATTAAATAATTGCTATAGGCTAGGCCTAGCATAAACTGTTAATCTTATATGAGCATTGAAGTCTAATAATATTCATAATAATTCTTTTGTAGCCATTATTTCTTCTCTTTTCAGCTTAAAACCATCGTTTGCCCCGTGCGTCGTTTAACTTCTATTGGATTAAAGGGTTGTAATTTTTATTTTTATTAATGTTTTGATTGATCTGACTAAACTTTATTTTCGTTCGATATAAAATTTTAATAAACCACATAACACTGTTAACATCTGCTATTATTAAAGGCTATATTTATGACTGCTGCATTCGTATACACATTGTACATGTACATCTAGGCATTAAATAAAATTCACATTTTCGTTACATTAAACACGTACAGGCCGCCTCGTATACTCACACGTACAAGCAATCAACATGTATATGACTTTGTAGTAGGTAGCGGCAATATAATAATTATCATGAAAAGAATGTGATGTGAACTTGATGTGAACTTCAGAATAATTTTTGACATTCCTTTTTTATTTATTAAAGTCTTTGATAACGTCTTTGAACTTTACATTGTGCAATTTGCAACTGACAGTGCAATATTAATTGTTATGGATGTTGCATTATACAATGTATGCCATTAGAGTTTCAATCGCAAAATCGCAAGATAACCCTTTTGGATTGTTCAAAGTCTTTGAAAGAAGAATCAACTCAATTTGAAGACTTAAAATTTCAACGGCAATGCCAGCAGCAATGCCGGATGGACGTAAAGACGTTTCTTTTGATGCGAATGGTGGTGATAAGCGATTTCATCACTCTAGAAGTAAGTCTCAAGGCCATCACGGCTTCTTGATCAATCCTTCATTTGTTCGATTGAAGTGTCATTTATGTATTGTTGCAGTTTTATCATATTGACGAATTCATATACATTACATTGTGATTAAAATGAATTGTTTGAAGCGTGTTGAATGAACAGTTAATGATTTGGTTGCATGATACAGATTCTGTCAGTGGGCCTACTGGGTACTGATTGCATTGTGAATTATATTATACTGAAAACGAAGGACACAGTAAGGATGTCACAGTTGTCACTGTTTGAGTGAGTATGTGAGCAAGTAAAGGATCCATTCTTTAGTCTGAATTTGAAATTTTAATAGATTTATTGGTGAGCAGTTTCTGAACAATGAAGTAGCGAAGCAATAACGCAACTAATTTTGTTATTTTCAGGTCGTTTTTATACTGATGTGGTAGAAGATGCAAAGCCAAATGAAGATGTCACTCAAAGTTCACGTCGGGCAAATGCTCAAACCCTTGATTCGCCCACTCATTATTCTAATCGCCCCGGCAAAATCCAAAAGGCCCTCGGCTCTTTTGGAAACGGGCTGCAGAAGATCGTCGGCTCCATCTCTTCATCTTCTCCGGTGGTTCATCGACGAAGCAGGAGCGTGTCTCGCGATGACAGACACCGGACGAATCACGGCGTAGTAGGTGGCGCCACGATGACTAAATCTTCCACCAATGGCGCGTTAGACATGTCCTTCTCGAATACTGACGTATTGCGCAGCAATCCGGCGCTTACTTTCACCGAGAGGAATCAGCCTGGCGTTATGGGCCTTCGTAACCACGGCAACACTTGCTTCATCAACGCCATTGTTCAATGTCTGAGCAACACGAAGTTTTTCCTTGAATATTTCCTGTCGGATGAGTATCGAGCAGTAGCGCATACTGTCGGTCGAGCTGGTACCGCGCAACACGTGGTTCAGAGACCAGGGGCGCTCACGGAACAGCTGGCTCGCGTGCTTAGAAGCCTCTGGTCGCGGAGTCAAGCGTCGCGGGGGTCGAGTGGGTTCAAGGCCGTCGTGAGGTCGGAGGTGTCGAGTGGGTTCAAGGCGGTGGTGGGGCAGTACGGGAGTCAGTACGAGGGTACGGCGCAGAACGACGCGCAGGAGTTTCTGCTCTGGCTGCTCGACAAGCTGCACGAGGATCGATTTGGCGCGCAACCGGTGGGTGACGTTTTAATTATTGCTCTATGTTCCGTTTTGAGGCAAT
Organism: Chamaedrilus cognettii; assembly: GCA_034695025.1. Taxonomy (NCBI): domain Eukaryota; kingdom Metazoa; phylum Annelida; class Clitellata; order Enchytraeida; family Enchytraeidae; genus Chamaedrilus; species Chamaedrilus cognettii. Next base: position 20,090 of record JAQIWG010000210.1, read on the forward strand.
TCTTTGTTTTTGTTTAGAAGGTCAAGCTGCCAGTGGTGCCTCTGCAAGCCATAAAAAACAATTGGTTTACAGTCCAGGGTTTCTGAGATAATAAGCGACTAAAGACAGAGGATCGGTTCTGTGCCAACTCTCTTGCACAAGCTGGACTGTAATAGTCGTTGTTACTATACGTGGTCCTTGAACTACAAATCGCCCCCCACTCTCCTTCTCCAAGGAGCGCTGCTTTACAAATTCAATGTAGGATAAACTTGCATCTCAAAAGCGTTGAATGGAATTCAGCGCCCTAAAGATGACCTTTGCTGTAGGGCCTGACATTGCCCTCTATAAGTGGACCTGTAAAAAACAAAACAATCGAAATTTTTTAAATGACTTCATGGTGGTAGGTACATTTCAGTTGAAGAGTGCTGTAATTGCTGCTTGGCCCGGGATGAACCGATTGACTGGAACGGTTACTGGCCTTTACAAAAATCGGCAGTTTAGAAAGAGATCTGTTGCTTCAGCTAGCATGAATTGGCATCAATTAGCATGAAGTTAAGAATTATAAGTTTTACAGGATACTATGAACTTTGAATATTGTGAGAGTTTTATATAATTTAACAAAATTATTTTGTCAGTATAAAAATAAGTTAATACGCTTTTACACTACGTAGCTGAATCATCGAATTGAGTGCAGTGTTCTAGGAATATGATCGCTGCTAGTATGCTGAGTTTCGCAAGTTGATCTTATAGGCTACAATTCAATATTTTAAAGTTCAAATTAACTTTTATGGTCGTTCACTGTTTGGAACTAAATATTTGAATACATTACGTTTTCATGTTCTTTGTTTTCATTTACTTAAATTTGCACGTTTTGAATAGTTATTCAAAAGTTGTAATCTAGAAACGATATAAATGACGCAAATAAATGTGAATTGTTGGATGCAGAATTTCAAGAAAGCGTCTGATCATGTCAACAACAACAGCGCTAGTCCAAGCATCATCTACGACCTCTTCCAGGCCAAATATCGCTCAACTTTGACTTGCCCCAATTGTGAGAAGCAGAGCAACACATACGACCCGTTTCTTTCTGTCTCACTGCCCATTCAGCAGAAGTATCGCGTGCCCATCTACGTCACAATTGTGCGCCGGCCAATCAATGGCTCTTTGATCAACACTCCATTCCGGATTGGTCTCCTGATGAACCCTGGAAACTTGATCAGGGACCTGAAACAAGCTGTTGCGGGGAGATGTGATATACTTGCAGAACAGGTACGATTGAAGGTTTAGTACGATTTGCAACTGAATTGGTGTAGTATGATTTTCTGGCTGAGTGGAGTGGGGCTAAGGTTTCCTGGCTGGATTGAGGTAAATTCCAGATATATTTTAGTCAGTTTATATTCTTCTATTTCTCAGATTTCTTTTGTTATTTAAGTTCTATACGGTACTCTATTTTGCTCCTTTGCTTTCTATGTGATCAAAACATGTATGAAATGTAATCGTACTTTTCCAATAATAGTATGTAGCTAGCAATTACAATGTATATTGTTGTCATTTGAATCAGCTGTTAAAACTTTTGCAAAACAATAGTGCATGAATATGGATGTGTTAAATATAAGCCTAAAAACTATATTTTTGTTTCGCAAGATTTTTATTTTCTATTTTAGTTCTTCGTGTAAGGGGTTGTGGTGTAAATTAATTACAGAACTTTTTCCGATTGCTTTGTTTTGTGTATTGTGCAGCTTCTGCTCGTGTCCATTCAGCAGTCATCATTCCGACGCACATTTCACGACGACGATGCAGTGGCGGACATGGAGGACTCAGAGCACCTGTATGCGCTGGAGACCCAACCAATGACAGAGGAGCGCGGGCCCGACGCACAACTGCTCTCATCCAAGTACATCACCGTATTGGCGCTTAACAATGCCTTCACCTCAGCACAGCGGAAAAGGTTTGTTATTTGATATGTATGTGATTTCCTCCACAATGGTGTAAGTATAAACAAATTTCCTTCGTATTTGCACAGGCATGCCATGGTATATACTATGTTTTTTATAGACCATGCAGTTAGGTTGTTAGCAATCGTGACTAATATATTGCGGTTAACAGTTTCAAGTTAAAAAATAATAATTGTCGTCAGCTTTAGAAGTATATTTTTCGGGCTTGTGCGGAGTGAAGTGTCATTTGTGTTTGCATTTCTTATCTGTCATTATTGCCTTCGGCTTATTCATGTGTCATTTGGAACTTATACTTCCCTTATAAGCTTACATGCATTCAAATATCTTGTGTTATATATTCACTGTTTATATTATTATTTATTGATTAAAATCAACTATTTACTAGCTTGCGAGATGATAGTTGTTATTAGAACTTATGTTTCTGGAGTTGTGTTATATTTTATTTATATTGTACTCACTTGCACTATGATATTACTGCGTTATATGTAGTTGTTGATGTTATTACTGGATTGTCTGCAGCCTGGGCTGTCCATTTGTGATTGAAGTGCTGAGAGATGTGACGACCCTTGAGCTTCAGACAGCACTGCTTAACGGCATGAGAAATATGCTCAAGGATAATTCTTTTCATCTGGTATGTATATTGTCTAATTTTGTACAGGCCTTCCTTCCTGACCTTGATGTCAGACATATTCAGTTGTTCCCTTCTGTCTAAGATAAAGACTGCATTGCTATTTATGTCATTGACAATTGGCTACACTTTTTTCTTATCTTTCTTGCTTAACCACTTTTTACACTGGGTGAATACAGAATACTTTAATCTGTAACCTACATATTTATTATATGTATAATAAAGAGGACAAAATAAACATTGCATATTGTTCTTGTATAAAAAATTCTCATGTTTAGCTGATCAGACAATACAGTGAATAGCAAGCTTAATTAAGATATGTTTTAATTATTTTCATGTCAAAAGTTCTGCCAGCGTCATACTAATCTTCAATTTGTATGCATGTTCAATTCACGTTGATTTAATTAAGCCAGTTGTTAAAATTTGAGAACTACCCGGTAGCCCTTCAATTGGTTTTTATGTCTAAGGCGGTGACGTCATTCTCCATGAGTTTGATTGATGGTTCTGCTGACAACGCTGTGCTGAGGACTGATGTCGACTTGCCTCTCTACGATCTTGTCGTCGATCAGTAAGTGCAGTTGATATACTGCTAAGTGAAAATTACTTTCTTTTATGGGTCTACTAGAAAATGGGCGATCCTGTCGATAATGCTCTGAAATGACAAAATTGCACAGGTGTGTTTGAGACGCATGAGACCTTAAATTTAACTCCTCGACACTTGCAATGGCACGTGAATCCATCCAAATATTAGGGCTTTATCTATCGGCAGGATCGCCTAAAATTGTATGTGAATTTTTATGTTGAGTTTTAGCATATCGTGGTACATATTGTTGATCCATATCGTGGTACATATTGTTGATCAGAAGTACCATGTTACCAGAATCATTTAGTTGTGATATTATTGGTATTATTTTAGAAAAAATTTCTCGTATGTATACGGTACTGCATTTTTGACTCGACAAAGGTGATTTTTATACGTTTTACAGTACAATGTGCATTTTGTACGCTGTGGGGTTTTAAAAGTATTATTCAGTTTTTGAAGTATTATTCAACAATTTATTATTACCACCAGCTTATTTTATTGTGTGAAAAGTTGAAACCACTGGACCGATGTTTGCAGTTTGCATGTTTACAAGTTTGTGTTTGTATAAATTTTGTAGTATCCTGGTAACATTGATGTGTTGTAGAGCACTGAGCAATCATATCAAGGGGTGCGGTCCTCATCACATCAAGCTTATTCTTGACTGGCCGTATCAACTCTATAAGAGGTATAAAATATGTCGATTAATTTCTTTCTGAACAAAGCGTGACTGAGTTATCTAAGTCGCGGCACTAGGTTACGGGTTTGACAGCGCGTCGGTTTAATCCCGGACACGGCAAAAGTTTTGAGTCACTTTGTGCACCCTTCGCAAAGGTGGCTTAAATTCGCAAGCCTTGCAAATAATCATTTGTTAGGATGAAGTGCAGTAGTGAACTACTGTTGAACTTGAAGTTGAAGTTCAGCTCAATTTGTTTTATGTATCGGATTCTAATTTTATTATTTGCAATGGCTCTGTCTATATATTGACGCCTGTAATATTTATGCAAATTTCTATATTTTTGTGAATACTGGTCAATGAAAATAATATTTTATCGCTAATTTATACATTTATACACAATAGTACAATACTGATCTCAGACAAGGTATTCCCCCAGTTGCTTTCTATTCTTTCCCCGTCCTAATCCCAGTCCTTAAGTATGCTTCTTTGTGCAGTATGCCACTTAGCTTGTAGAAGTTAATTTAACTGTTTCTGCTGTGCATGTTATTGCCCTATGACGCCATGGACACTGTTCTTTGCTATTGGATAAACATACGGCCCTATATTGCTATTCGTGTTAACATTTACGTATGTATGTCCTTAGTTACTTGATCAACACAGCGGATGCTGTCATAGTCGACAAGTCTGTGAAGAGTGTCAAGGCTGCCAGTCAACAGACAAACATCGGTAGTCTCGATGACTGCTTTCAGATCTTCACCCGGCAAGAAAGGGTTAGTTAACGTTTTATTTCATCTTTGACATGCACTTAAACTTCAACTTCACTACTGCACTCCACCTTAAATGGATGATTGTTTGCATGGCTGATGAATTTAAACCACCCTTGCCAATGGTGCACGAAGTGACTCGAAATCTTCTGCCACGACTGGGATTCGAACTGACGCACTGTCGAGCCCGTGCTTTGAGCTGCGCGACTTAGACCATTCAGTCACAATGCATATAGCCTCTTGTTTAATGTAACTCTTGTTTGCCTTGATGAAGCGATTAACCTATTGCACTGTTATTTTATTGTAGTTTGTACATTTGTCTGCTATGTGACTAGCTGTTCAGAAATTATGTGCAATATTGGTGTCTTATATACCAGATCCATATACCTTCTCTGCTGTCTCATTTCTTAGTTTTACTATACAGCCATCTTTTCTTTTTCAATAACAGTTGAATTCAATGTAAGTAAAAAATTTGGTGATCTTTTGGATCATGCAAGAGTACGGGGAAATTCGCAGGTAGTTTCCCCCTATGTTCGAGTTGCGTGAGACCTTAAATTTAACTTCTTGATGCTAGTTGTAGCACGCGAATCTACCTTTCTTACGCTAATGCATGATCTGAAGAAATGTCAAATTTAGTGTGATTTCTTACTAACATAACACAGACTACGCATAAATTTTACATGGATTTTTGAACCGTGTCATTTGTTCATCCTGCTTTTGTTTTCTGTCATAAAACAGTGAAATTTTCATATTATGTTCGTGACAAGTGATAGGTATAGACTGATGTATTTTCTAGCTTGGCTCGGAGGATACGTGGTTCTGTCCAAACTGTCGAAAGTCTCAGCTGGGAACGATCAAGACGCTCAATCTTTGTTCATTGCCTGACGTATTCATCATTCACCTCAAGCGATTCAGACAGGTATTTATTGCCTATTGTACTCAATGCCATTTTCAGAATATTAAATTTGTGCAAATTATTATTTTATTGTGTACTTTGTTAATTTCCAATCTGTTTGCCAAAACAATTCGTTTTCTGAAAATCTAATTATTGTGCCTTTAAATTTTTATAAAGTAATTTTCTCTACTAATTATTCTAATTAAGAACTTGATTACTTGCAATATGCTATACTTAAAAGTGTGGTAACATGCTCATGTTGTTTGAATCATTTTCAATTATCTGATTGAAAAATGATTGCGTTATAATTGAGTATAGATTATTGATTTATTGGCATTTATTTCAGGAAGGTGACAGTCGGACAAAGTTGAACACGTTTATTCGATTCCCGATAAACGACTTAGACATGAGCGGCCATATTGATTCAGAGTCATGTGACGAGGAATGCGATGAGGGGCAGCGTGAGAATGGCAGTTGTAGGGGACGGAGGGAGGACTATCTATACGACCTGCACGCTGTATGCAACCACATGGGCACGATGCAGGGCGGTCACTACACAGGTGCGCCGAGCTTGTTCTTCTTGCTTGTTCTTTGTAATCTTTTTTTTTCCGTTTTACCTTTATGCACATACTTTTATATCCCCTCTGCAGTGAACACTGTATGCACATTTGACTGATGCGATTAAATAGAAAATTATGAAAGATACCGTGCATGAAGAAGTTCTGGTCTTTGTATCTTGATTTTGAACTGTATTTTGTAGCATCAATGCGGCAGTTATTTTAAGAATCTGCTATGCTTGGTATATTTTCACTGATCCTTATTGTGTAATTTGTTTTGTATTGGTAAAACAATATGCGTACAGTGCATACATATATTTGGTGTAAGCTTATTTAAGCTGTATTTGTATATATAGCATGCTATTACAACAATTACGTTTATTGTACTAAATTATACTTTGTTGATAATAACCAAATTACAATTATATTTATCACAACTTTTGTATGCAGTGGCATTATTTATTTTAAGAAAAGTTTTGACTGGACATTTGTGTTCGGTTCTAAAAATAGAACTGCACATCCTCAGTGCTAATTGACATATATGAGGCCTATTCCTTTTCTAAAAGCATTGAATTCTAGAATTGCGCAGAGAAACGACTGACAAAGGTTTTTTCTTGCCATGCATTGGCTAACTGGCGAGCAGGGAGGGTGCTGACGGAATTTTGAAAATCAACTTTTTTACTACAATGTAAAACTGCGCAGTTTCCAGTTTCACATTTAGAACAACATTTAGAACAACAGTACAACTCACAGTTTAACAACTCACAGTCAACTGTATATTTCAATTTAGAACTGTGCATGATGTGTCGGACTGCACGTTAAAATACGTCGTGCAATGTTGTGACAGCGTTCTGCAAGAACCCTCTGTCTGGTCGCTGGTTCATGTTTGACGACCACAAAATGTCGGAGATGCGCGCGTGTGACGTGGTCACCAAGTACGCATACCTTCTCTTCTACCTGCGGCGCACTGCGACCTCTCGCAGTCGTATGTCACTCAGGGAGTGGATCACGAGCAACTTTGATCTCACAGCCACTTCCGCATCCACTTCAACTCTGTTCGACTACCCTACAGTCCACGGTGAGGCATGGTTTAAAGTTTGTCTCAAAGAGTTTCATTTGTTTAATAATCTTGAGCTTATTTAGTTTCCTAGACAAAGGATGTTCTTAGATGTCATTTATGCCCCAAATATTTAAATTTGTGTACTTACGGAAGTTCTAAATTAGCCTACTGTCAAACATGAAATTTTTGCTTCAAGTTATTTTCGCGGTTTTGTCACTCCTAAATTTTTTCTGCAACTAATTTTCGTGTTTTTGAGGACAGCCCATTATAAGCAGCTTATGCAGCTTCATTTTCGCGCATGTACTTTTTGCGAGTTTGACTTATTTGACAAAATTACATGCACACAAAAATTTCATGTTTACAGTGAATATTAACTAAATATATTAAACTTAGAGTTTAAAGTTTTTTCTTAGTTTTGTGTAAGGCAGTACTCATTTTTTATATCAAAAATGACACTGGCACACCAGTGTGATATAATCATATCACACCAGTGTTATATATCATAAATTATTATTATTTTTTTTTCACTTTTATTTCTTCAGAACAAAATACAGGCACATACATAAATCGCATATGAAGCAATGAGGTTAAGCAAAAAGAGATGATATATCCCCGAGAAGACTTGCGCCTATGCCTAACTCCTAGTAACTTTTTTATTTTAAATTCTGATAGATGATCTTTAAATCAGTTAGATTTAGCTTGTAGAATTGTGAGTTTTGATACGGTCTTTATTCCAGACACAGACTACAGCTGCGATGAAAGCGCGTCAGAGCGATCGCCCAGAAGGGGTTCTGCCGGAGCGCGTCCTGCTGGACTGACTCGAAGTGTCAATGGCACGTACACGCTGAAGAAGCAGGGCCGACCTCACGGCTCCACAGCACTGTCCCAGACTACGTCTTTGCCTTCCGCTGTCAACATAGACGCCATCGGGTCAAGCACTCCCGTCTTAGTACGAGCGAGTGATCTCAGGGCATCGACTCGGACAAATGGTCATTACGCGCAGAATCATCATCATCCGCCAAGTCAACATCATGCGCCGAGTCACATGCAGCAGGTCTACAGCTACGATCAGCCGCAGCAGCAGCAGGAGCATCGGTCACAGCAGCAACTGCAGCAGCCACAGCATCGGTCACTGCTTCCCTCCGCGGCTCTCTCGTACGACTCGTCGCTGCCACTTCGCAGCGTTTACGCTGACAGCGAGTCGCGGAGTGGATCACGCGTCGGCGACGTCTCGTTCCGCAGCATTCCGGATCCGACAAGAGCGGATCGATACCACTTGCATTCCCGAGAGCCGATCATTATTCCGGAAGGTGTGAGGAAACTGGTGCCGCAATCGCGAAGGAACAATGCGAGCTTATTCTCACAGGCCTCAGACCGGTCCCTTGGATCTCAGAGCTCAGTGGATCTGAGCCTGGTGGTGTCACCGACCGTCAAAGTGCCACCGCTTGTGTTTGAGCGTGCGCCGCTGCAGCCGCTTAGCGGCAGAGCACGAATGAACCTTGAGAATAAGTCTCTGGTGGCATGTCAGTACTTAAAGACCGACAAAGTATTGCAGGAGTCGAGTGTATAGCTGGCTTTGGCATCTCTGTATATATGCGAAACAGATGCCGATGAGCCTATTCTTTTACTGGAATTTCTACTGAAATTTGGCAGTGTGGTCTCTTATCTCATTTTTATTTCATTACGCTGTGTTTATAGTTTGTGAGGATTATGCTGTAAGTTATGCATTACGCAGTTCAAAGGATGATAAATATTGCATAGGCTATTCTACATTAATTTATATGCTTCTATTATATACAAGTAGATCACGCAATTATATTGATTTGGTTTTTATGGTTTAAGTATTTCTTCACCAGTTTGTATTTTGGCTGTTACCTGTCAAACTGTTAGCACTTCGTTTTTAGCATTTTCGAACTGTGATTATTATAATCAATCCTATGTTTGACATGTTCAGTTATTTTCTTTTGTATGGAGATCAATCAATATCGTTTACACTGGGATTAGTAGTAGTAGTAGTAGTATTGAGTTAATGAACTCAATTTCATGAACGTGACTTGTGATCAAGCAACATAGGGTTCGAGTTGCAAATTGACCTATCTGCGCGAGTGAACTATCACCAAAATCAAAGAGATATTCATGGTTCATCGGCGCTGATTGGTTTGCTTGCGACTCAATCTCGATCTTAATTCGCCTTGGTGCAACTGAATATGAATGCTACCATTATGGCAGTAGCCAATTTCTTTGTTGTGTTCCATGCTTCAGTCTCATTCGCCTCTAGTACATGACACGTGGTGAGTCAACCAGTCTAGATGGGACTGATCAGTATGAGAGGATGCTAATCAGTATTTTTCGCAGGATTTTTTCCAGGGGGTGTAAAACTTCAGGGGGGTGTAATTTCAGTTACTCTTTCTTATCCTCAGTACGGTTCTTATCCTCAATACTTTCTCCCTTTTCCCTCCAAAACGAAATCATGACCAGGGGGGGAGGGGGGGTGCTAAGAGAAATTTGTTTGGAAACAATTGTTAATAGTACTGATTACTGATACATCTCCCTATCTTGTCTATAACCTACATTTTCGCCCATGGGCGCGGTATTTTTTTCATTTTCTTTAAATCCTTATCCCCCCGTACGGGCAGTGGTTAAAGTGGGTCTGATGAGGTGTGGGAACTGTTAAAAATTAGAGGTGTGGGAACTGCGTTACACAGAGTTCCCAAATTTTTCTCAGGTGTGGGAACGGATTCAATTTTTAGAGGAGGTGTGGGAACAGCGTTCCCACGCGTTCCCACCCACTTTAACCACTGCGTACGGGGCTGTATATTACACCCCCTACCTGGGGGTCGGCCATTGGGGGGGTGTCCAGCAAAAACTGGGGGGGTTGAACCCCCCCTAGGGTGAGTCTGTGAAATTCCATGATGCTCATTACTATTTACCGGGGACTGGTTGATTCCAGTGATGGTGAATGATTGTTGAAGTATTGGATAAATCAATAGAATCGTTGGCCAACTGGGCTATTATTAATTAAGGAATGTATGTACAGGAGATACAGACAGTGTGCGGGAATGGACAGTGTAGGCCTAGTATTAAATACTGTAACATTACTGAAAAATGGCATGTACTCATCAGGCTGATGTTTGCAATTAACTAGTTACATATGCTGAGGAGCGTGAGGCACTTGTTTAATTGTTTACTTGCATAATGACTAACTTACAGTGATATAAACAGATAATTTGATTGGACAATAAGATGAGCTTCTTGCATTACGAAAATACCATCAACAGATCATGTTCTGAAAAGTGAAGTTCTAATCTAGGGCTGTGGCCTATAGTATAATGTGGGAGATCAGTGTCTTGTTTGGCCTATTCGATGCCTAAACCGTCTAGCAAAAAATTTGTAGCATATGTATAATACTATTATTGGTGTCATTTATTAATTTAGATTTTAAGCATATTGCCAAAAATTAGACTTTTTGTGCTTTGATGTCAACATTATAATCAAATCTAATAATGATAATAATTAAATATCATCATAGATATATAATAAATATAATAAGGAAATTTGTATAAGAGTGGCTTTTATGTTAAGATACTATTTATTCATTGTACACTATTGAACACCAATGTTATATAGTTGCTTCAATCTGTATATGATATATCATTTTATGCCTCTACAAATTTAAGATATAACTATAAATCCTAAAGTCCAACGTTTCAATTATTCGTCAACAGTGTGCCTTGTCAGTAGATTTAAGTTGATTAAAAAATTGTACTGAGTTAATCTAGCTATTTTATGATCAAAAGTACCCTAATGAAATTGTTTAAAATTTTTATTGGTTTATGTGTTTCTTAGTTGCAAAGGATTTATTTCAGTCAAGACGCATTAGAATGTGCAGCTCTCAGTTGAACGGCGCTCATCGTGATTTGTTCGGAATTCTTTCAATACAATAGCTGTCGCTGTATTTTAGTTATATCTCTGATATATATTCACATCTATTGGGCCAAGTAGCCCTGGGCAACAAGGACAAAATTTTTTATTGGAGCTACCGGTATGCGAGTTCAGAGTGTCGCATACGTTTTTTTCACCGTGTCATATCGGGCCTTGTAAATACGGAGGTTTGAACATGCATGAAAGGAATGAAAAATTCTGTCATTCTTTTGCATATTTCAAAATGCATTTAAGCAAATTCGATTGTCTGTTCATAGTTATACTGTTGGTTTTTATCTAGACAAATAGTGTCATTAGGCATATGTAGCCTACTATGCAAACACTATGTCAAAAATCTCTTTGGATATAAGGTTTGCATGATATTATAATTATGTAAAAAACGTTAAGGTTCTGAATATTATATTTTGGAACATCAACAATTCAACGTGTTACGGTCAACATTGGTATGTGGAACAGAGATGTAATGTTAAATTTTAGATTTGCTGTACAAAAATGAGTCAAATTTGTAGTCATGATGTTCCTAGCATTTTTTAAATATTTTTTTCTTTATTGGTGTTATTACCTGTTGTATATAAACTATTCATGTATTATACTGTATAGGGGTCAGCCTGCCCGGTTTCGAGGAACATTTAATTTTTGTATAGAAGGTTGCGTCACCAAGACTTAATCGCGATACGCCCCACAGATGCAGCGAGTTAGATGATGAGGAGTGCTTAAACATTTTGAAAAGGGATTTAGATGGCTTATCATTAGAAATGATGGATCATTTCAGTGTTTTTTTTGTTGCACGTGTTTCAATACTTGAGACTAACCATTGACAATCTTGCAACAAATTTAAGAGTCATACTTTTAATTTTTCTTCTGGGGTTTGGTGAAACACCCGACTACTCGTCAGTGTGTGCAGAACACAGGTTGAGAAAGCCCAGCCTATTGTGTCTGCTATAATTGATCACATTACTAATGTGTAGGCCCTCAGTGTAATAATGACTTGGACAATATCTCGAAAGGCTAGAGACCCGGAGCCAATTACATCTGAAATGCTAATGTTGTGGTAAGCGTTTAATGATAAGTTATGATCATAGTAATAAGTAGTAATGATCGTCAACTCACGATCTTGATCTGATGACTTTAGCAATATTTTTATTTCGAGCAAAGCAGGCTTCTCAACGAAATATCAATCCCATATCGATCACTGTTAAAATAATAAAAATATTTTGATAACTATATTGAATGATGAAAAATGTTGAATAGAGCAATCGATTCTCGCTAGGTAAATGAAAATGACACAAAAATGTTAATGTTAAAATATTTTATGAAATGTTAAAAATGACTTTTAGAATCATGCTTGCTTTGCAGCCCACTTTGACTCGTCTAAAAAAACAATATTAGTATATTGCTGTCTGATTATATATTCTGTTGTGCTTTTGAGAGATTGCTTACTCTTACAGTGCTTCAATCATTACTGAATCGACTGAGATTTTTATTTTACATCTTAAATCAGCATACTGTTGTGAGGGCCTATGAAGGTGGTTTAATAATTATGGTATCATGCGCCTCGTGTGTTCTTTACGTATATCGCTATCAATTTGATTGCCGGACGCTAGGACGATTCGTTAGCAAACATTTAGGACGATTCGTTAACTTTCTCAGGACGATTCGTTAACGTTTTGGGCGATTCGGTAACTTGAGGTGGACGTTTGGTTAACTTTTAAAAAAGCAAATTAGTTCATTAAAGGTTAGACTTAGCAGAAAACAACAGGCCTATTACAGACTAGTAATATAGGCCTGCTGATATAAAGTAGACATAGTTTTACATTGCAGCGAAGTAAGCTGTAAACTGTGAAGTTAGTTGTAAAGGATCAAAGTGTGCTGCAATCAAACCGCTTCCAAAAATCTAATGATATTGTACTGTACGTTGGTGTAACTTGACTCCTTTGCAGACTTCGGTCACTTAATTTACTGCACGAAGAGCTCTAATAATGCCAGGCAGACTCGTCGAAGCTCGCTGCATGTCGATGAGGAGGCTGGAGAGCAGCGGCGCCGGAGCCACTGCTTATATATACTTGACCCTCATCAATTAACCTGGCAACCGTTGCAAAACTACCTGGCATTGCCTGGCATTATCTACATATTCCAGGCATTGGCGGATCCACGGGGGGGGGCGATGGGAACGATCGCCCCCCATAGCTCTGCTGGGGGGCGGAAGGGGCAATTGCCCACCCCCAGAAATGTGAATTTATAATGCAGGGGAGCGGGTTTGAGGAGAAATCGCCCATCCAGACTGTCGGTTCTGAAGGCAATCGCCCCCCCCCCCCCGGTAAAAAAAATGTCTGTCAACACCCCCCCCTCGCTGAGGAGTTCAGTGCGGAAAGAAAAAATTATAATTTTGGGCCAAAACCACCCCCCACCCCCCCAGGATGACGGTCTGGATCCGCCCCTGCAGTAGGGCATGTTAATATCTGTAGGTTAATCCTGCCAGTAGGCCTACGCATAAATTTGTTTTGCTACCCCAAACACTTGCATTCTTCTCTTTGAGCGTCACAGAGCTCTCAATAATGATGATTTCGCTGAATAGAACGTAAATACCGGAGTTATATGAACCCGCACGTACTTTAGACTGCGCTGACATACGTGTGTATTTACAGCCACCGAATCATCGACATAGATGTATATAAATAGGCCCAGCTTTCTCTTCCTATTCCATTACCATAAAGTAGTCGTCCGGCTTCAACAAAAACCAACTGCCATGGCAGTGCGGCTTGCATTCTGCAATCACCAGTTTGGCTAAAAACACCGCAGCGTCATCCTTATGATTTAGGTCTAGCCAACATAGCGTACGTGCATTTGTGCCAGATTGTTTTTGGCATAGGAAACGCTATAAGCGGCCTAAGTAAGTAGGCCTCTTTGCAAGCGTCTATTAAACCTATAGCGGGCCTAATGCATTATGAATACATTTATTAAATATAATTGAGAAAAAAATGACACGAATGGTCATCTCAGACCAAAATAACAACTGCACAAACGCCGTCGAGGCAAACTCACGACCGCGTAACTGCGGGGGGGGGGGGGGGGGTGAGCTAATGTCTGATCCCAAGGCAACTCGCGACAAAGGGGACCCCAGGTCACAAATAGTAGACCTAAGTCTCGTGACCTCTCATACTAAAACCAATTCGCGAAGAGGTGAGGCTCAATGGGATTATGAGTGAAAACCCGATAAAATCGCATCTATATTTTACCATAAATGTGACAAAATATTGGCCATAAATGCTATGTCTATGTGAAAATCATGCTATTTATAGTAATATCCGCTAATTTTAGCAACATTGGAGGAGGCCCCTTAATAGGAGGCCCCGTATGAAATGGCACACCTTAATCATGCCTAAATTTGGCTCCATCCCGCAGTCATTCGAATTAAGAGCTTCCATAATTTCGTTTCTGTTGCATCGCACACGAACGATCAACGTCCTAAGGATTGCTCGTGAAATTACTATATTCGATTTGCCGTAGTGATAAAAGCCGTGTGATTCTGGTAAACGTGTAGGCCTACCGTATCGCGGCAATTTTAATTTTGCATTGGACACACTGCAGGGCCAACAAAGGAAAATTAATTGTATCCTCTGTCCTTCCGGGATGATCGGAGAGTGAAGGCCAGACGACGAGAGTCAGCGGGAAGGGACTGGGGAGCACGCTGGCAGCAGGGGCCGCTGCCGGATTTTTTGTTTGGGAGGCCACGCGGGGAGGCCACAAAATTTCAAGGGGCGCTACATTTTCTCAACGTCCCGACCGCGGTAGACTGTCTTGTTCAACATAATTTCTCATTCGTCAAAAAAGTCACGAGCGGGGGAGGGGGAGGGTCTGTGAGTGGGGAAGTGAGGCCCTAACATAATTTTTTCTCACCGTTTTAAACAATATTTTTGTTAATTTATTGCGACACAAGCCAAATCTTTAACTAACTCTTACATCTTCAAATGGGGTCAGCGAAATCTTCACAGTTCAAACTGGCGAGGTCAAGTAAAAATTTTGAGGCCAAAACCACTAAAAATACTTTTCATTATTTCTCCATTCTGCCTCCATATCTTTAACATGGCCTATAATCTAACTGCTAGTTCCTCGACCTCGCTTTGAAAATATGCTACATAGTACATTACTCAAGCTGCGATTTAAGTTAAACTGCAGTCTGAAATATTTGGGTTGCACGACGATTTTCTTCGGTTTGAGTGCGATTTAGCAAATGTGCACAAATATCACTGAACCCTGGTCTTTATTAGCGTTCCGGAAGGCCCTAATCGTGTTAATACGTGTCAATAGTGGTGAATGTTCAATAATTTCGCGAAAGCTTGAATCCTGAAACGTAACTGACTTTCCGATGTTTTGGCCGTTAAATCGCACTTAATTAGCAAAAATGTGCGAATTGGAAAATTCATTCGCAGATTGCTAATTCGCACATTAAATAAGGTAACAGAAAATTTCGTTTAATTTGACTACGTCACTAAATCGCACTTAAGCCGCACTAAAATCGAGGTCGAGCAACTAGCCGTTAGTGAGGCCATTCCAGTTAATTTTGGGAAAGCCATTTGGGGGGGGGGGAGATCTTAAATTGGGGCGGCCTGGCCTCAATGGCCTCGATGTAGAACCGCCACTGGCTGGCAGGACAGGAGGGGAGTGCATGTATGCGACGGAGACGGCTTAAACACAAACGAATCAGTTGACTCTAGCATGACAATCGCCTCAGCATCGATCGTGTCTCGGGCGAGCGCTGATGCAGTTATAAAGAACCGGATGAGCAGATGGAACGTGAGCAGCTGTGTGCATGTCTGCATGCAGCAGAGCATTTCGCAGATCCCGCTGGGGGGAGGGGTTAACCAGCCTCCCCCAGTATGCTAATTAGGCGAATGTCTGTTCATAATTAGGCTATGCATATCCTCTCCAATGACGACTTCGGATTCCAAAACAGACATTAAACACAATATTTTTATTATAATATATTATTATGTCTATTATTTATTATTGTGACTGTCTGTTGTTCTGAGGGACAGTGGTTCATTTTTGGAGGAGACTGATAAATTTTTTGAGGGTAAAAAGGAACAAGAACTGTTAAGAATGATATAGGCCTAAAAATTCAGTGCTGTAGTTGCCATGCGACGCCGCAGAACGGCGTCCCGCCGAGCCGCTCAAGTTTCAAACAGCGTCCCGCCTAGCTAGGGCCGCTCCAGTGTGGACACCACAGACGTGGAACTACGATTAAAGGGCCGCTGCATGTGAAATGAGGGCCGCTTTGACTCAAAAACGCAAAATAGCGTCCCGCCTTGGGAGAAAAGACAGCTACAGCACTGCCTAAAATGAACAAGCACTGTAAAGAAAGGCCTCAAAAATCGACCATGGTTTGTTAAGAATAGTTAGACCTCAGCCTTGGGAGAAAAGACAGCTACAGCACTGCCTAAAATGAACAAGCACTGTAAAGAAAGGTCTCAAAAATCGACCATGGTTTGTTAGAATAGTTAGATCTCAGACATTTTCGTTCCTGGCCCCCCCCCCCACTCACCCAATCCACCCGCTCGCGAATCTTCCGCGGAAGGATCTCCTCTGGAAATGTAAACATCGTCCCAAAAAACAAATCCTTTGATAAACCCTGGCCTACAACATAACCTACTGAGCATACTCGCAACGTGCATTTTTTGAGAAACTGAATCATCTAGCTGTTCGGCAATATCTATCAATGATGGAGACAGAAAATGGGATCCCTGATTATAAATCTTCCAGAATTAGAAAATTTAACACCTCAGAAACAGACAATAGCTCAGGGGCAGCTGAAGAAATTTTTCGGGAACGATAGAATTTTCACGGGGACACAAGACGACTTTTTTCCATGAGAACTCGCGATCGCGACCGGGGGGAGGTGGTGATAAACCAAGTGCTAAATTCTGTGCAGCCAAATACCAAGGCCATTCTGACCAGTTATAACCCATTTTCTCTCCTCCAGTCACTGCGGTACACCAACACCACAATTCAGACCAGTTAAAAGCACAATTTAGCTCTGTTTAACATCACCTCCACAGGACCATGATAGCTAGTAGACGCCAAAATAATCAATTGATTAGAAGAGGTATTAGGCTACTTTAGAATAAAACTTAGTGCCATCTTTAAAATAAGTTCTTAGGAATGAATTTTAGAAACAAACGCAGACGCTGTCTTCTAATTTTTCTTATTCTTCTGCCCTTAGACGCGATAACCCTTAGCAATTACATTGTACATGTGGGTCCGACGTTCATAGCATAGAGGAAAATAGTATCCTTCTCTTCTCCGCTCGTATGTTTTGTCTGAAGAGGACTGCGACGTTCAGGATGAAAATATCGGCCCTTCTGCTCTCTTTTGACAAACACGACCCTGTGTCACTGTGTGCAGAGTAGTTGAACACGATCCATCGGTGCACATTTTATGCACGTATGTATGCTTCACTTGTAACGCACCTATAAAAACTGTATACTTTTTGCGACAAACAAGAAATCACCGCGTTAGAGTTAGCCCTTCGATCAGCAATGCCATAAACACAAAGTATCGCTTGCTTCTAACCACCGTGATATCTATACATAGTCGTAAAAAAGTTGATCGGAGACTAAGTCCGCTCATATTTTTCGGGACGCGTTTTAACATATTTTCCCAAAATTTGTTTTACCGGTTCTTTGTTTCCTCTTTCTTGTAATAATTTTTCCGGCAGAGATTTAGGCTACGTAGGCTATTCTTGGGGGTTATCTTCTTTATACGTCTAAAATATGAAATTTTTATATGAGCTCTTCTAGCCTAAAGTTATAGGCCGTCATAGCCGGAGTTAAAATGGTACTTGAAAGTAGAATCCTTCACTTAGCTTTCACTCCTTTTCCCTTGACCTATTTTATCGTTTGACAAATATAATATTAATCTTATTAGTGATAAATCATAGTGTGATTGACGCGATCCATACCAATATGAAGAAAATAGTGAGGAATCCAGCATATTTGTAAAATATTGGAGAGTCTACATCCTCTGTTTCAGTTAATAGAGGATTCCGATCCCCCTGACCCCTCTCAGATCGACGCCCGGACCTATGTTGTAGAAATGAATTTGATAATTATCGCAGGCAGCCAAAACTTAACTTATACAGGGTGCAGCAGCTAAATGCAATGACTTTAAAATGCAATGACTTTTTTTCTTTTCACCAATTCAAATTATTTTAGCACTGCTGTGTAGAGGAAAGATGAAAGTTTTTTACATAATAAATTGAAAATGAAACGCACGATATTCATAGCACAATGTCATGTTCGATGTGAGCGCCGCTTCGTGCTCAGATGCGTGCGCAAAATTATTTATTACGTTTTTGCAAGCTTCTCCTGAATGTCGATCATGACATTTGCACTCCCCAGCCCCGGGTCTTCAGTTGCTCGATGCTTCTTAGTTTATTACGTGTACATACACTCAGAAAACAAAAGGTGTCCTCATAGGATGAAGTTCTGGGGGTTGAGAGAAATGGTATGTGATGCCCAAGTGCGCCGTGTGCCTTGACAACGAGATGTTGGATAAATTTTTGTTGATCCCAATGCAACATAAATTTTTTGCGAATTGAAAAAGGAGCAATAAGCCTGCCGCCGTACACAGTGATTGCAATCGCGTTGATAACATAACGTCAGCGAAAAATGAGACGTTCGCAGTGTGTTAGACCTGCTGCGACAGGTCGCGTCAATCAAGGCCTCGCTTATAGGCTAAGCCTTTAACGCGTGCACAGCATCCAGCTTAATGTTGCTTATATACGATGCAAGTTTGTGGAAGTTTAATTGTAAAACTCCCATCTTTTTCACGAAAGAGAAAATATTTAATCGATCGAAACACGAGCAAGAAACACGAGCAAGTTATTCAGTTTAGAAATTTTATATATTTGAATTTATGAATTTTACCAGTTCAAGGCTGCTTAGAGCGTATGGTGTTCATATCGAACATCGGCTGTGAATATCGTGCGTTTCTTTTTCAGTTTTTATGCACAAAAACTTTCGTTCTACACAACAGTGTTAAAATGATTTGAATCGATGAAAACAAGAAATAGTTATTACATTTAAAATTACTTACATGTACGTTTAGCTGCCGCACCCTGTACAACCAAGGCAGCCAAGACCAATCTAAACTTACAATGGGAATGTACGATCACTGTGGTGACTTGGATTTTATTTCTCGCTGCATTTCTCCGTTTTGAGGTCCTGCACAAACCCCGTGTTGGCGTGCCACTATAGCGCGCCAATCGGAACACAAAGCGAACCGCTTCCGGCGTCTGTCAGTAGCGGAAATCGACCCGACAAGCGCATAGGGCTTCGCGTAGCGCAATCTCAAGTCAATCCTTAATCATTTTTATTGCTGGAAAAATTTCTAAAGAATGTGTATCAAGGTGCAGAATTCATGCGATTCAGAGTCCCTGAAATTTGCGTTAGAGTCGCTTTAGATACATGGCATTTTTTATTAAAGAAAAGAGTCCAAGTTGGATCTTTTACATGTAACTTGTAACCCCTGTTGGCCCGTGTTTTTAAAGTAAAGTTAAGGACGATGCTAGTTTATAGCATAACAGATAGATACAATGTTTTAAAGCCGTATTGACATATTGTAGACTATAGGCTACAGTCTTTGAGTTAAACAGTGCCTTGACTTGGTTTAATGAGTCTAGGTGCATGCATTTAGGTACTTAAACCCTGCTCTAATGTCGCATCGGGACGATTTCAAGTGCAGCGATATCCCCCCTCCGGAGACGTTTTCTTCCCGCTCGCGCTCGCTTCCCTTCGTTGCGTGGCGAGCAATAACGCGAGCGATGGTTCGATCAACTTGAGACGAGAGCACACAGCGCTAGTCCAATTCTCCATTGGCTTCTACGTACAGCACTCAAGCCGACCACAACATAGGCTTTCTTCCGTTGTTACAGATCAATGACAGCAAATCGCCTCAACGGATTTTCGAATACTTTTTTCATCGGCAAGCATTGTTGAGTTGGTGCGCAATGCACAACTCAACGCCCGTAAACACGCAACGTAAGCATCGCTTAGATTTAAGCAAAAAAAACCGTACACTCCCGTACACCGTACAAAACATTTAGCGTCACACCCTGTCCCATTCTGGTGAACTTAAAAATGGCGCAGAAATAAGTCAGACGACCGCCTATAACTCTGCCGGACGTCGGCTCATTTACTTAAAAAAATATGCTTACTTTCACGTGCTATAGAGGGCCGCGCCCCCTTAAACATAAAATCCTGGTCGAGAAATAGGCAAAAATCTCTGACCATTCAGGCACTTGTTTAGCCTCAGGCTATTACGCCGCCTAACAGTTTAAGTACTTCTAAGTACTTCTTAAGTACTTCTAAGTTACAATCAATTTTTTTTTACATTTATTCCCAATTAAGTCTGAATTCAGAAATTTTGTGGAAGAGACTGGATGCGCGCATAAATTTAAAGTCAATTCTAGCTAAATTGGACAAGCATGCCCCAGCCC